>JAECUM010057428.1:0-15131 GCA_016617855.1 Megalonaias nervosa
TGTGTGTGTGTGTGTGTGTGTGTGTGTGTCAATAGGTTCTATGTCGACCGCTCCGGTGGTTTCCACTCAAGTCTTCAAACAACTCTTTGGTGCAAATATCAAGTAACTGATCTCTCGTCAAGACGTCTGTAACTGCTTCTTAGGTCTTTGCTATCTTATTCAACCTAAACCAAACATCTAAGTACCAAGCTATCCTACCAACGACCATCACAAAAGTTTCGTTGTCGTTAGGTCTTCCAGTTTTAAATTTTGTCTTATACCCTTCATCTGTTAATTCAAATTGCATGAACAACACTTCTTTTAATTTACCATTTTCTCCACAAATGCTAATCTCTCGAACACCTCAAGACCGTTCCGTTTAGCAGGGATGCCAACTTTAAAGACCATGTATCTTCTTTCCACTGTTGAGCAGTAACATACGACACATTAATACTTAGTAAGCTTCCATCTGATATATCTTTTCGTCAAAATATGACACCTTAACCTTCATGTTTTTCTCTTGTTTAACTTCATCCCATCTAAGTTACGCTTAGGCGCAACCTCCAACTTTTGTAAGCTCCATTGTTTCAATTTCCTAATGAACATCTCTGCAGCCTTTCCTTTTCCACCATCTCCCTAACCATTAAGTCGGCAAGAATTTTCTCCTGCTCTGCCCTATCATTAATTTTTGTTGCCTTAACATCTGCAAGAATATTCTCCAGGGATAACCTTTCATTCCTCTCTTCCCTTTCCATAGCTTTTTCATTTTCTGATAAATTCCCTTAGTTCTTATCTTGCTTACCCAAACTTTTCCCCAATCATATTCAGCTCAGTCATGCTACTTATGACTACTAATTATTCTGTGCAGAATATTTTAATGTATATCAACACAAAAATCTAATTTAAAAGAAAACACACGAATACAATAACAAACAGCTTACATTCCTTAGAGATTGATAGTAGACAACCGGGTTGTGGGGGATCTAGCAGCATTTCCCCCCAATTATAAAACTACTGACCCAACCCATGAGCAATTCGGCAGATAGGTCTTGTCATGTGAGTTACCTTGTCATGCCTCCCAAAACTAATGCCAAAAAGCGAAATGTTTTAACAACGAGGATTCTTTGCAAAATAAATATGAACGTTCAAGCTTATGAGTCTTTATTTCTTCAATGGTTGCTTTCAAACATTCAGCTTCTGACACCGCTGTCACAGAATGGACGAATGGATGAAATAACAAAAGTTAGAGTGAAACCGTTCTTAAATGTCATTCATTATTCACTCCGGTGGCCTAGGGTTAGAGTTTTCACATGGGATGCGGGAGGTCGTGGGTTAAACCCGGGTTGCGTCATACGAAAGACTTATAAAAATCGTACTAACAGCTGCTTCGCTAGGCGCTCAGCATTAAGAGGTTAGTGTTAAGACTGGTCGGCCTGTGTCAGGATAATGTGACTGGGTTGGACATGATGCTACATGTCTGCGGCATGATGCCCCATGGCTAGATATCACTATAACCTGCCACACTACAGACATCGTAGCGATATAACTGAAACGTTTTTAAAGCTACGTTAAAAATCCAAATCACACACACACACACACACACACACACACACACACACACACACATACGTCGTTCTTAAAATTGTTAAGAGACCTTTATGATTCACTGATACTTCTTGCACTGAACTGGCATGCCCTCTAATGGTGTTCTCACTGTGTATGCAAGTTCTTCAATGAATTTCCCATTGCATAGGTACGTCATTCAATGGCGTCTTCACCATATAGGTACGCCCTCCCATGGCTTCTTTACTGTATAGTGAAGTATAGGTTACTTCATGTGGCTGGGGCTCCCATGTCCCAACGTTTTTGGATGCACCTGTTTTGTAGGCCCTTATGACAAGATTCCGTGGTTACCACAATGTGTCATTTGCAACTTCTCAACCTGGCTTTACCTGGTTGGAAGCCGCTAAAATCAAAAGTTGTTTTGAGCCAAACAATAAATTTATTTACACTATGTGAGTGAATTACACCGAGTGATTTTGCATTCAGTGCCTAAGTGCTCTGGTTTATTCAAATACAAATCTTAATATCACGTCTACAGTTACTTACTATCGTAATTAAACAAAACCTACCATTTTAGGAATGCAGAACGATGAATGCATAAAATATTTAGGTTGCAGCTGATCTATACAAATAGGTTACAACATAATAGCATAGTATATTCAACGTACTAGCGTAGCATACTTGAAAATAAATTACAATCAACATATTCGATAAACATAATAGTCTGCATGGCATACAAAATGAATTGACATATACGTAAGTAGTGAAGATACAATGGTCTAGAATGAAATGGAATGAATACAATATAATCCTCTAGAACATATCCTACTCTACTTAAACAAAAAAGCTTCAATTCCAAAAGTAAAATTCTAAACTGTGTGAAGCTACAACACTTTTCCCTATATTATTCAAAACGCTAAACGAAATGACAAATTTTCATATCTTAATCTGGTCGCGTTAAATGTCCAAAATTTAGCTCCTGCCCATGGTAATTTTTACGTGTGACTGCCCAAGTTTTACCTTGCACATGGCCGCTTTATAAAGAACCTTGTGTGTGTATATATATATATATATATATATATATATATATATATATATATATATATATATGTGTGTGTGTGTGTGTGTGTGTGTGTGTGTGTGTGTGTGTGTGTGTGTGTGTGTGTGTTTCCCTTTTTAGGTGACATATCTTTGATCCGTGTGTTCAATACAATTTTCTAAATCATCACATTGGTTATTTGCCATCCCAAATGAGAACACATTTAGAGTTATCGAACAGTAACTGGCAAATAGATTAAATAATATTGTAAGAGCTGTATTTGGCTGAAGGGATTGGCATTTGCTGTACTACTTATATACAATTATAATGAATCGTTTAACATTTGAGAGAGAGAAACAAAATACAATACCGCTATCCTTGTTACATACCTACGCTTAGCGTACATAACTGAAGGTGAATTCTATATATTTTTTGTATGTCTATCCTTCAGTCTATATATCTATGTTCTGCAGTCCCCCTCTCTTTCTGACTTTTTGAGGTAAACGATTGTGACGGATATCTGACACGCGTAGCATGCACATAGATTTATCCACATTGACCTGAAGTGGAATGGGAAGTTGTCTCAGACAGGCGGGGTATTATTGACGAGGGTGAGTCTGGTAATTCTAATTGGCCTCTGCCTTCGAAAGTTCACGTATCACTTGGCCATAGATCATAGTGTAAATAACCACTCTGGCTTTTGCCACATATATTTATATCTACTTCTACCGCAGACTACATGTTAACTGTCCTAAGTTACAGCACAATGTGTCACTGTCATCTGCCACATGAATCTGCATTTTTGTAGCTACCAAGGCAAATGTGTTAGAGGAGGTTTTGCTAGACTCTTATAACTAGCAAAGCTGCTTTAGTGACACATGTATCAGTTGAATGTCTTATTTTGAATCTGCTAACTGCGGTTGCCATGGAGTTAAATAAATCAGAGTCGGCAATTTATGTTAAGCAATAGTATGCCATATTAAGAAGGCAAGGATACTTTTGACTTTAACCTACATGTCCGAAAGCAGTGATTAATTTGTGCATTTCTGTTAACTTGTGCAAATATTGCCTCATTAAGGGAATGAATGTCTTATTTTTAATCTGCTAACTGCTAATTATGCATGACCGAATCTATAAACGTGACGAATCTTACAAAATAGCATGAAATTAGAACATGTGCATATAAAAGGGTCATTAAAGAAAGTACTCTTTCAGAAGAAAACTTCTTTTGCAACAATTTTTAGCCTTTAGTGTGTCAAAACATTAATATTGGACACGAATTCTATTCCTTGGCTACTCCGACATGTCATAAAACAGTGATCCTCTATGACAAAAGATTTCGTCACCGCAAAGTTTTTGTTCAGATATGAAACATTGCATAGAAAATAAATCTTTGACAGCAAGTACCTGTAACTCTTTGCCAAAAGGATGAATTTATTATGAAGGAAACATATAATTCATTAGGAAGTACAGGTTCGCTTCAAAGTGTTCTTCATTCCCTTAATGAGGCATTATTTGCGGAAACAGAGATTTGATATATGATGAAGCAAACTTCTTGGCACACAATAGGTCGCCGTCACTGAAAAGTTTAAGATTTTGATAATAATGATAATTACGTTGAAAGTGCAATCATTGTAATTAATTTCTTGCTTCATCTAAATTATATTTGCAACGAAAATAGCACTTTAAATGACGACATGAAAATAAGCCTTCACTTACTTTATTTACCACGTGTTTTCTTCTTGTTATCATTTTGATACAATGACCTATGATAATGTGCCCAAATATATAATCTTGCGGTTTGCCAGCGATCATAAGAGTTAGCACAGTTCACATAAGCACAATATTTATGATAGACATGCTCTTGGTACATGCGGTACTTTTGTTGCTTTCTGTTTTGTCTTTATCCATAATTTATATGGTTTTGTTGGATAACTAGGATTTCAGACAAAATTTTAAAAATTTAAATTTAAAGCATTAGCAGAATTTTATATTAAAGAAATGGTGGCTGTATTCCACTTGATTGTGTAATCCTTAGAGAACCGTGCTCTCAAAATAGAAGAGAAAAACATTTTTATTCGTCAACACAATCACCTAAACCAAGTTTTGAATTTTTTTTTTTGAGGTGCAATAACAATGGTAACTTCATCTTAACTACAAATAAAACATGTTTTTCAAGGATGGTAAATAGTATTTTAAGACAAAGTTTAAAATACCTGACCTTAGCACTCATTAACACTACGTTACTTCCTTGTTAACCCAAGGGAGTAAGCAAATTGTGTAAATATGTGTATTTCATGGTATCTATAAATTATTACATGTTGCGATTCAAGAAACGTTTAACCGTTGTGATAAATAAATGCTGATTGTGATATCCTTTCAAGTTATTCCGGACAGGTTTATTACATGAAACTTAGATAATAATTTAAAAAAAAAACTGAAGCATCTTTTAGTAATCGTAAACAATGGAGGACATCTCACTAAAGAGATCTTAAGTGTGTATGTGTTCTTGAATGTCGTTGTGCGATTATGTACGTCATTTGTACGTGGGTTTTCAGACATTACAGAATGAATGGAAATCAACATGTTTTGACAACAGTACGAATTATTATCCCAAAGACATTAATAGGATCATAGGTCCTCGCGCAAAAGCCATTAAAATAATGGGTATATTTATGAAAACTGCAATAACTGTCGCAATAGACAAACTCAATACATATCTTCAAAGCAAGCTGAAAAGAACCAGCTTCCAACCCCGAATTATTTTATTGGTGTGTATATTATGAGAGAGAGAGAGAGAGAGAGAGAGAGAGAGAGAGAGAGAGAGAGAGAGAGTTTCTTACACTATTTATTTATTCACATACATGCATGGAGTAGCTTGTTTTCCATGCAAACTTAGATTACATGTACCTGACTGCTTTGCATCGCTCTATGAAAGACAAATATACGTTGTTTATTCAAATAATACGCTATGCGCATGTAAACTTAATACCCGCACCTCTCTGAGATTAAAAATTGTATTTATAAATGTGATGTATGCCAATATACCAGCACAGTAAAATTTCTAGTTGTGGACAACCCTTTAAGACACGGAAAATCAAGTCAACACAGAAGTAACCATTATTGGAAAAGTACAGATTATGTATACAATTATGCATACTGATGAACATTATGAAAAAACACAGATAATCTATTCAAATCATCAACTATTTTTACTTATTTAGATCAATTTTTATGTGTTACTATACTGAGGAGCTGTTATGAGTGAGATGGACGCTTACGGAGTGTCGATTATTTGAGTATAATGTATCTCAGATTATACACTGGCAATAGAGTCTTCACAGTCTGCAGTTGCAGAGATCATAAGAAAAAGATAGTGCATGAGAGTTTGATAACAATCGAATTCATTTACCTCTGAAGTATTTTCCCGTTCATCATTAGTAACATCTCAAAACTATGTATAGCTAGTGGCCGTCAGTGCCTTGCTACGACAAAAATATATTGATATTATAATACTCAAAAATGCGTAATTGTAATTCAAACTAATTGATAATAGAGATTCGGATCAACTCTGACAATATTAGAGTTGTAGCACGAACAGAGATCTTGATGTGCTGCTTGCGAGCATGTTTGTAGGCTTTCGCTTAGTTTCATGAACGACCTCATGTTTTTGCAGAGACTGATACTAACTGGTAACATGTTAACATTAACATCTCGGACGTCTTGTAGAAGCAAGCGTAGTCTAAATATAATAATAACTTTATTTTGTTTCTGGCTCCATGTCAAAGTTACCAGAGTATTTAGTTTTGTGGGGACGTTGATCAAGCCAGGTATTTACACTTATCGTGTTTACATGATTTATTCCACCAATTTGAATGTACAGTCCCCTGTACATATTTTGTGTCTAAATTACATAAAAACAGTCTCATGGTCTACTGCTAACATAAGATGGCCAATTGCTAAATGCTTTGGGAATAAAAGTTAGCAGTAAAAAGGAAATGAAAGAAAGCAGACAAAAACATTAAGCATAAAATGAGAAAGGAATAACAAAACAAAAGCAAAATAATTAGCAACATTAGTACATATGAGGCAAGGCAACGAGATCAGGATCCTAAATACACTTAGATGGCGAAGAAACATGTACATGAACAATGATAGGAAATCTATATGTCGCACAGCAATGTAACATGCTATCAAATTTTGGGCCTAGCTTCTGATATAAATATTAGTTCTGCTAGCTCTTGTATCACTTATAAAACAATTTTTAAAAATAGTTAAAATGCGGCAGGTAAGGTCAAGCAGATCTCTTCTTACATATAAATATGTCTCATCGACAATTTACCTCGGTCAGTTCAAGGCTGAATAATAGTATGTTTTGTTTCCCCAAATTTCATTACATTTCGTTTGGAAAGTGAGTTTTGTTTTCTATACCAGTGATCGATTTAGCATAATGAGTTTAACTTTTGATATAAAGCAACACTACTTTAAAACTAATATAAAGCAAAACATGCTTTAGATGTGATCATAAATGGCATATTGGTTCTGCATGGCAATACGATTTTCTCCGCAACAGTAATCCTTTCTGATAAAATTGCCCACCATCCTATTACTGGCCTCTGCTGTATTTCGTTTCCACTGACTATGTTGTCCGATTCTTTATTAATAACGTACCCCTCACTACTAGATTCTGCTTCTACTATGTTCATATTTTTGACATTATTGTGCTATATGAGAAGGAATTACCCTACCAAAGTGTTCCGAAAATGTATCTGGCAATACGTATTAAAACATTATACACAATTTACGCTTAATGCACAAAAGGTTTCAACAAATAGTTATTTCAAAAAAAAAATCACCTGTAAATGATTCCAATTTTTATTAATTGAACGCGTTTTCTGCAATTTGATTGAATGTAAACGGTCACGTGATACTGAACTGGAATGTTTTACACATCGATAAATTCTACAGACTACTTTGATTCCCTGTTTCCATGTCATTTGATTTGAAGTTTTATCTATATCGACCCATTACACCCTTACAATAACAACAAACATCCACTCACCAACTCCTGTGATTTCCAAGCAAAATTTACAAACCACAGATTAAAATGGACCATCATAAGTTAAAACAAGGTAATTGCACAGACCATCCTGCACTCCACCACTCATCCCTTACGCCGACGAACGTATGTGGTAGGCTTTACAAGACAGTCTTCGGAAATTATTGCATTTCACCACAACAATATGTTACAGTAGCGGTTATTAAAGGTCAGGGTCATATGCCAAACAAGGGATCTCATTAAAAATGCACACGAGTTTACTTTTGAAAGATCGAAATGCGTAGAAAGTAAAAACAACGTTGCTATAACAACACGTGGCACACGCAATCGTAATGTTCGAAAAATGGGAATAACCTGGTTTAACCGCAACAACCATTTTTATATATCAAAATAATGATTATAACAATATGTCACTGGCATGACCCGCTATGACATTCTGCCCTATGTTACTGCATAAAGGATGGACGAATCTTTGCTAGCGAAGATCGGGCTATATATTATATTGCATTTAAGAGGCTAATGAAAGAAAACTTCGATCAAAATAAAACTGAATGTTTTGTTGATTAAATATACTAATCTGATGTTAGAAAGGAAGTAAATTGGAATTATAAGGAATGAATGGTCATGGTTGGGTATTTATCGATGTGTAAAGTTTACCTAATCACTCACAGAGTTTACATAAAGTCCTTCGGACTTTATTTACTTTGTGAGTGATTAGGTAAAATTTACACATCGATAAATACCCAACCATGATCACTTAATCCTATGATTCTTCCATTTTATTTGAATATAAAGTCCTAGACTTTTACCCAAATATCTAGACAGAAAATTGGCTATGTAATTAGCCAGATAATATATTTTATTAGTTTTCATTACACAAACTAGGTAAAACCAAATGACATACTATAATTTACCTAAATGTGCCTACCAAATATACCAGTTCAAACAAACTCGCAACAAGTTTATAATCAAGGACCGTGAAATATTTTGCACTTCATTACAAAGTTACTTCAGATTTCTATTGTAAAACATACTTTGAAATTACTTATATCTGTTTCTTTTTGATAATTTCCTAATTCAGCCTAATTCAACCTAATTAAACCTAACTGAACTTTTTAATACTTTTGAGATTCAATGCATTTAAAAACACGTCCATTGCATGAGAAGCATTATTATAACATTAAGGACAAAATGTTAATTTTATCGTATTCTTTAAGTTTATAATTAATTTTTTTGTAGAACTGCAATTTAGTTTATGGAGTAAGAAAAATGGTGTGAAACAAATGAGACAATGGGATTTGAACTGGATTAGCTCGGATAGCCATATAAAATAGTCAAAATGGTCGAAAAATTCTACTGGTTGTAACATCGAACCTACACTGTTGAAAATAATCTTTTGTGTCCCATACAAGTCTTCTAGCCACTTTACACTACTTTTTGCGGAACTAAACTTATTATCTGGTTGTTTTTCTTCCAAAAGTTATAGAAAGTATATATATATATATATATATATATATATATATATATATATATATATATATATATATATATATATCTGTTTCTGTGTGTGTGTGTGCCACGTGCATTAAAAACAACATGGTTTTTAAATGTGTCGATACATAGCAATTTGATATACCAATTCTATTGGTATATCAAATTGTGACCCGCCCATGGCGCAGTAATAGGTATATATAAACAGTCTTGCAACTGTGTGCTGTTGTTTCTAGATCAATGATGAATTTCCTCGCATTAATAATTAGTGACGTATGAAAATAACGAGAAAAAGTATTAATAATCCCCGTTTTTTAAATTAATTTAATATGGTACGCAATTTCATCGCAATCCTTTCTGCTTTCCGTTCCCCCGTCCTATCTCATGCATTCATTCATAAATTACAAAATACGCATAAATCTGGAGAGAGAGAGAAAGAACTTGGGTCGGATCAAAACCTTGAAATTGAACTTACACCAAGTAACCTACAATAATATGGTTCATCGTAACGGTAATTGTACACTTTCCTTGGGATTTATCTACTCTGTTTATATTCAGATTTTCATTAAACTGTCGACATTATACGGTACATTTCTTGGTTACACGGTACACATACTGTAATGTACGCAATGCTTTCTTGCTGAAGTTGTTGTTTCTTAAACGTATTATAATGTTCTAAAAATCGATTATTATTAATTGAATATGAAAATGTCCAAAGGCCGCCTCTCTCTCTCTCTTTCTCTCTCTCTCTCTCTGGACCATAGTAGAAAACTACGGGCAAAAATGTATGAAAAGACGCGCGTTCGAGAGAGAGAGAGAGAGAGAGAGAGAGAGAGAGAGAGTGTGTGTGTTTGTGCGATACCGTATAATTATGAATTAGTCTAAGAAGGTTAAGTTTTTTAAAAGCTGATCACGTAAGTAAATAAATAATGGAGGTTTTAGTTTGGTAATTTACGGCACAGTAACATTAGCAGGTTATTTAGTGCTGAGTCAATAGAAAAGTAAAGTGCATTGCTCAGTGACTCAACGTTTCAAAAATGATACAAAATTGCAAGTTTTCACAATTAGCATAACCGACGTCACTTTTTAGTTCACGAGCATTATTTCTGTATCTTGTTTGGTCTGATAGGTTTTCATGAATCAACCCTTATTTTATGAAATTGACATTCCTACAACAATATGAGCATCAAAAAATGTAAGTATTTAAATTGAAAAACGTTGCTTCTGGGAATAAGGTACCGAATTGTTTTAAATTCGAATTGAAATGGTGTATTTCCTTTGTGCTCAGAGCCTGCTAAAAATAAAATATTTCTTACTGATTGTGCCCTAAATATTTGTAAAAACACAAACAACAATACTGTTTGTGATTTTATTTTCTTACATGTTTCTCATTGTTGGCGTATGTTTGTCCCGACATTCTTCATTTGGCTGAGGATATTTACACTTGGCATACCATTTGCTGATTTCCTGTGGCTTGTTTTTCAACAAAAGCAAACATGTCGTGAGTTGGCTAATTATCCTGGGGAACAGAATTATCCCGCTTGTTGTGATGGTCGAAAACCATCTGCTCCTACTGTAGAAGGTCACGGCTGATTCAGGAGCACATAACTTTATAGCTATTAATCGTGTTGTTACCTGACGGCCACGGCTTTGCTTCGGCTGTTTAAGAAATGCGGTACTCTTAGGAACAACAGGAAATCCAATTAAAACTCGACAATTTCCTTTAATAGCTGAGTAGACTCTTGTGTAAAAGGGCCGTTAGTGTACAAATCGTCACAAACAACATTAGTACATAACAAGTAGAATAAAATATGACTATGGATTATTTGATGATATGTGTCTACAGTGTGGAATATAATTTCACCTAATTCTCTGCCGCGAAGGTAAGGCAAGAGTGTCATTAGCGTCGATCTATGTATGACAAACGTAATGCATGACAATTTGTCAGCCTGTTAATTCCATGTTATGTGTAATCTTCTTGTGAAAGGAAAAGAGACGTACGATAAAATCAAAAGCATTGTTACCCATATTGTACAACTGCCATATCGATTTAAAGGTATGTTTTGGAATAATATATGAACTATCCGATAGTGACGTTGCGCGAAGATAAACGTAGATAAAGAGTTATTTTGAACATCCTCGTAACTCTTTGAAATAATATGGGGTCTTTTTATTATTCTTTGCTATTTCTCATCGCCAATCATCTGTCTTTCTTTGTTGTGATTTTAAAAATCTTCAGTCAAGAAACAATTCATTTCGTAAAGCATTACTAAGCAAACAATATATAGTTTACAGAAGAAACAATCCATTAATCCCTACAGCAAAAAAAATCTTTCAGTTATTGAAGATAATGAACTGCATAGTACGGTTTCCCTTCACATTACTAGGCGTAAGATTTAAAAGAGGTTTTTTAATTCTCCAGTCGTTTCAATGCGTAACAAAATGTCAAAGTATTAAATTAGTTCAAGGAATATTTGTCAAGTTTATTGTTTTCTGGAAAGCATGATTACTGATGGCCAGATCTATATCATTTAAAGTTTTCTCACATTTATATCTAGGTTAAATCAAACCTACTTTAATGTCACCTCTGTTTAAAGGCTCCTATACAATAAGAATACCTTGATAAAAATGTTGCCGATATAGAGAAAATGGGTTTCGAGTGATCAGATAAAAGTGACTTATTCCTGAAGATTTCCATTCGCATTAAATACAAAAGACATCGTACTCTGGCAATAATGATACTAAAAAATCCATAACAATAGATGTAATTGTACGGATACATTTTGATTTAAACTTTGCTGCCTCTCGTTTAAAACAAATATGTATAAAGAAGAATAATAAATGCAAAGGGCTTCTAATAAAATGCGACTATACAAAACATGTTCATCTATAAAAAGACTAAGTTGAATATTTCTAGCGTTTATTGTAGACAGGTGTCACATTATCATTAGCTCAGCTCTCAAAATAGATATGGCGCAAATAAAACTTTTATAAGGGAAAATGTGAATTGTTCCTAAGTTTTTCAACTTTTGTGTGTAGTTCAAAACTGTTATTAGCACAAACACACGTGAAGATGATTGAGTCTTTTCAGTTCTCAACCTTTTGTAATATGTTTTTCGACTTTAATTTACTCGCCGTCATTAAAAGTATTTACTACATGTGCTGTTCCATTGTGATTGTGCTACGTGTGGTTTTCTAATGTTGTGTGGTATCTCAGTTGTAGTTTTTACTTCAACTGGTGCCTTTAGACAGTAACAAATTTTGAACTGAGATGCTTTATATTATTGCTCGTAAATGCATGTTATAGGCGCTTTTATGCTCAGCAAATGATACAGGGGGTCGATTATTCAATGTTTATCAGAAAGCTACCATGTATTTTACGTACCAATTGCAAACAAAAAGAAAAAATTAGAACCCTACAAGGCAAGGTGCTCATAATGAATGCTATAATAAATGAAATAGTTTACATTTCTTAGTCCTGCTTCATTTAGTTCTTTAATTGTATATTTTATGTCGAATATATATATATATATATATATATATATATATATATATATATATATATATATATATATATATATATATATATATCTTATGTACAGTCGGTGATAAATGCCAAATACACGCACTAGAATATTTAGATGCAGCGTTGCTATGAGTACGTAAAAAACACTGTTCCAGCAATGTAATGTTAAGGACAGGGCACTGTTTCTTCCTTTCAGGTTTGAAGTATAAACGTTCAGTAATTCTGAGCTATGATTCTCTCTCTCTCTCTCTCTCTCTCTCTCTCTCTCTCTCTCTCTCTCCCTCTCTCTCTCTCTCGTGCGCAAAATATATTTGCCCGTACGTAAAATAGACTTTATGAAGTTACTCATGAAATGTTAGACACATATATTACAATTAATTAAATCACTTTGCATGAAACAAAAGCGATTTCTGTATTAATAATTAATCCTTGAGCAAACTTTAATCTTAACAATGTTCTTTCTAGCGCATGTGCTCGTACTTTGAATAAAGACTGTGATAGAAACACATGGACATCTATCACATACAGTTATATGAATTATTACACCATGGCACAGTCACGACAGTCATTAAATAATTTATTCGGGCAAGTCTTGCACCCAGTTACGTTACTAATATTTTCCATATTTGCTCTACAGGTAGTTTCTTCATGATATTGATGTCATTCAAAATCGTGAAGAAACGACCTGGAGAGCAAATATGGAATTAAGGGACGACTTAATTCACTTCAGAAACATTCATTTTTATTTAGATCCAAGCAGTATATGGTTTATCGGATGCAGATTTCTATTGATGTTATGGCCTTTATCTGACATAGTGAAACTATATATCATGCTTGTTGGTAAAAGCCATGATACTTAAAATCTGTGGAAAGGAGACTGATGACATAGCGAAATATCTTATTTTAGGTTGCGAAATACTACTTGAGGAACGAAATGTTTTCTTTAAGATAGTGATTGACACTTTAGAGGTGAGAGACGGGGTTGACTTATTCAGTGAGGAAGACGATATATTGCTGGAGACACTACTGGGCAGGCTGTTTGTGGCCTATTGATTATAATGTATGGAATAGACTCATACTGGTGACGGCAATCAGTATATTTTCATTCTACAAAAAAATGAATGCCGTTCTATCGGCCAACATGTCTTAACAAAACATCAGTAATAAGCAGTATATTATCTTTTGACCATCTGTTGTGGCCCCGAGTGGCCGAGTGGTCTAAAGCGCTCACCGTTCCGGATCACTGCCATCTCACTTCTGTCTGCCTGTGTTCGAGTCTCAGGCTCGGCTAACCTGTGCACGTGAGAAAGCTTGCCAGTTGCTTCTCGTGGGTCGGTGGTTCTTCCCGGGGTTTTCCAGGGTTCTTCCTTCACCAGTTATACTGGCCGTCATGTATAGCCTATCTTGTGCTGAAAAATGGCGTTAAACCCTACAACAACAACAACAACAATGACATCTGTCAACATCTTGTCATAAAAGTCAGCAAATGTTGTTGTATGACAACCCACCCACGGAGATTTAAAGCTCTCTGGCTCATATGTTATAATTATTACTACAGATTGCCACCGCTGGTTCTCTTTTCCATACGGGGCTTTTTTCATGTTTTTCTATATATATATATATATATATATATATATATATATATATATATATATATATATATATATATATATATTATTTTTTAATCATTACTTCCATTATGTAAATCCTTTAGAATATGTACTAAACTAGATTAGTGCAGATAGGTCCAATATATATCAAAAGATATATTCTTACGGTCATAGTTAATTAGATACTAGAATTTGTAAATGTGATAGTTGACGCAATAATCAGCATTCCTTTTCGAGATTCTTGTGTTTTCAGTGAAGTGTTTCAGGAGCACGCATTAAACTGAATCTGTTTTTTATCTACTTGCTACATTGATTAATTGTTGTGTTTCTGTATCCTGTATCATCCTAAATTTGATTAACCTAATGTAATATCTGTTGAAGGAGTGATAAAATCATACATACATACATACATACATACATACATACATACATACATACAGACATACATACGCGCATAGAAACATACAGACACGCATACATTAGTTTTGCAATAAGAGAGACACATGTTGTTAAAACTTTTATTCAGTTTCCAACTCTGTGTCTTTCTTTTTATTTTGTCAAAATGGATGCGGATAATTTATTTTTCTTATCACCCACCAGCTTTAGAATTAATTATAGCATAATTATCAAATATAATCAAATACACACATAAAATCAATGTAGTTCCTATTCCAAGGTTATTGTTAATCATGTAATAATATATGCTTGATGTACACACTCGGTGTGGTACATGGGCGCCCGCAGCATGGGAAAAGGGGGTCACGTGAACCCCCTGGAAATCATACTGCACTGCAAATATATATATATATATATATATATATATATATATATATATATATATATATATATATATATATATATATT
>JAECUM010057429.1:0-21729 GCA_016617855.1 Megalonaias nervosa
AGAAAGAGAGACTGAATGTGATATATACTTTCCGTTGCACATCGAACAACAGGTTATGGCAGATGGAATGTTTACAGTAATATGTTCCTTAAATCCATAGTATTTATACTGTAAATATGCCTGATAGCAATAATGACGATTCCACTATATGGAAGCTTGCAATTAGCGTGTTGAACAATGTGGACATCTCCGAGAATTTTATAATACGTTTAGGGCAGGGAAGGCATAGTCATCCATTACTAACATTGCGGAATTCACCATGGCTAATATATTTAAATTTATTATCCCGATAACACAACGAAGCTTTCTCGATGGAAGTGTGGATCGGTTACTACGGCCGTATGTGTCAATTTAACATGCAGATGAATTACTATGGCTATCTGTTGAAATGTAACATGTCGAAGGATCAAAATGGATAATTTGTGAGAATTTATACTAGAGATGGGCCATTATAGATATATATTGGAATTTAACATTATAGACTAGATACTATATTGCGCATATGGATATTAATGCTTAGTGGTTCTTTATGTGGCCATGCGGGAGATTATCATTATGAACCGCTATGGTACCCTATGAGGAAAGCTATATTGCGTTCGGGTCTGTAGCGACCCTTATGTGAAGTTTAACGGAATTAAGAAATACAAAAATTCTTACCTAATGACGGACAAACACTTACTAATACTGACACATTTGCTAATGTGCTGAAGTGTCGCATTTAAGGAACGTAACAATACAAAATGTTACAGTTTCTGAAAGCAATTAATGATTGTTTTTTTGCGGACAAATACAATGTTCTATCTCTGAACTGAGTTATTGTAACATGCATCTGCCGTACTGTGCTATTTATGGAATAACATATTAACAATGTTACTATTTATTAAAGAACTGGAAGAGGCTAGATCGATAGTCAAGTTCCTAGTTTTCTGCGTCTTGCATATAAACTTACCCAAACCTTGACGCTGAATCTGTTAGTTGGGATATTGTTTCCACAAACTGCATCGGCAAAAAGGAAAACTAGGCAAGGTAGTCGCTAAGTGCGTTCCTCGTTTTGTCAATGTTTCTATGCTATTGACGTAGTAGCTTTATGTCAAAGTGCTCGTATTCCTTTGCGAGAGCAACATTTCCTCCGTCTAATTAATTAAATAGTACAGTAGAGAAATTGTGTTTCTCAGTAGCCATCTTCCATTGTAAATAAACTAGATGAAACTGCAAAACGAAAAACGACACAGAGTCAGCCGATCACTTTACTGTTTATTCTAACAGTATATTCCTAGATTTGTCAAAATTAGTACAACGTTCTCGTCTATTCAGGAAGCGGAAAGATTGGATGTATTTCAGTATTCGGATTGTCTAGCACTATAATATTTATAACAATGTATTCTTTGTTCTGACTAATTTTATGGACGTCTGTAGGAAAGTGAATAACGCGATGTCAGGCAGAGAACAGACATTGTTAGTTCGCTTTATAACGTTTCCTATAAGATAATATGTATGTGAGTGTTTGCCTCCTGAAAAGTCTGCAATCAAGGCTTATTACAAAATATTTGAGGAAAAACAAACAAAAATAAAAAAGATTACGCTCCATTACACAGACAGAAATCGTACTAACATTTGGATTAACACATGCTGTTATTCACATCTACTCATACATGATGGCAAGTGTGAAGCTATTTTGAAGATTTATGTTTGATGATGTTTCTTATGTATATTATTTTGTCCAGGTAGTGTATCACATGTAAATGAAATAAATAATAAAATATAGATGGAAGAGATTTCTTTTCCCAAACAAAATGAGAGATATTAATATTTAATTTCTTTCAAATGGCCCCACTTGTAGCCTGGAAGCATCCGTATACGACGCCTGGATAAATGTCGTATGGATATTTAGCAAAAGATAATTGCAACCAAAAAGCTGTTTGGTAGCCGGTGCGTGTCATAAACTGTAACTCTGTATGATGTCATATAATCAATTTATCTCATGGGTACTCACGTCAGCTGTGGTACGCTTTAGAACGTTGTTAGCAACGTGAAATCTGTGTACTTAAATAAACCAAATATCGTCTATGTTTCAGGTCCAAATAGACAAATATAATTGGAAAGAGGTATATACTTCAAATGAAAAGCACTGCTTTACATTGATGCAATTCTATATAATCTCGGATCTCAGTGGTGAATTATCTACAATTTCATCTTTGATAATACGATTGTATTTGTCAGTTTTCAGTTCATTTGAGCTAAGTATACTACCGAAATAGAATTATCAGTATAGGGTTTATTGATGAAATACAAGATCAATACATAAAGCATTAGTTGCAAAAATGCATTATACACTTTTGAACTCTTCCTTTATCAGATTGGTGAATAACTCAGAAAAGCAACAAACAGGAAGTTTGAAAGAAGAGTACATTCCTTCTTTTCTGGGGCCGCGTTGACATAACCGATAGATATCAAACGCATACACATCTAGGTCAACATACATTATATAGTGTAATATTTATATCCTTATGTTTAATATAATTTTAATGTTTAATTAAATAAAGAACGTCCTTGGCATTAGGTATTAAATTGTATATTAAGGAACCAATAAATGTGTAAACTCAAACTTGTTATCGTTCTAATTTGAATTTGTGCCATTTTGCATTATTGTTAGTATTATTATTATTACTGTTGTTACAATTAATATTATTTTCATTATTGGTGTTGTTTTTATCTGCATTATCGCCGTTTTATTGCTGATATTAATCGTCATTAGAGTCGTACTCGTAGTATTACTGGTGGTAGAGTGAGGCTGAAGTGATGATATAAATGTCAGAAGTAATAAGGGTAGTAGTTATCGACCTTGCAATTGCAATTAAGTGACGTGAGGAAGAAGTGAAGAAACGAACACGCTGGATGAGTCGTATTCCTGATTGAAACAGAGTTTTGCAAACGTATTAAACAATTGTCTAACAGGAATGTGATCACAATTCTTCCATTTCATGAAACAGTTGCTTTAAATTTTGTCTTTAATTCCTCATATATTCCAAACTGGAACATAATGGTTCAACATTAGAATGAAACTCTGTAGTAAATACATAAAATACATCTTTTGGTTCTGTTATATTCTGTCGAGAAAGTAAAGCAATTTGTAATAAACCTTTAATCACAATACATATTTATTTAACATTACTGTCTGAAGTTCCAACGATTAGCATATTCATTAGCTGTGTCAGAGTATTGAAAGTTAATTGTAACCAATAATCTCCAGAACCTTTCCGCAAAGAACCAGGACTTCTATGTCCATTTGGTCTTTGTAATGTGTACAACATTTCCATGCCTAATCAAATACATATGGATAGAGTGTTTTCAGCATTTTACTTCGCAAGTATAATAATTAGGTAACCGGGAACATTTGCTGTCCTAATGATCTGGTAGTAATGATATTTTTGGCTGACATAGCCAGATGTGGGTTTACATGGTTTTAAGTGTGCTATTTTGAGATCTCGTCTGTTATCAAAAAACAAAATCGCACGTTCTGTTCGAGTGCATCTTTGATGTTTAAAACTGAACTTGTACAGGTATTATATAAGTGGTGTACTCTGCGAGTGTGTAATTTGGAGTTTTAACGAAGCATTACTAATTTTCAGTCATATCGCTATGATTTCTGCAGTGTGGCAGTTCATATTGATGTCTAGCACTGGGGCATCATACCTCAGACATATAGCATCATATCCTACACAGTCACATTATCCTGACCAGTCCCAATACTAACCTCTTAATGCTGAGCGCCTAGCGAGGCAGCTGGTGGTATCATTTTTATAAGTCTTTGGTATGACTCGGCCGAGGTTGGAACCCGCGACCTCCCGCATCTGAGGCGGACGCTGTAACCACTTATTCACCGAAACTGTCGTCTCTGCGATAGCACTTGAAATTCTAATTCTGTTGATGTATGCAGACGTTGGACGAAGAGTTAAGGACATACATCAATCGCGGGAAACCAACGTTTTCATCAACCTGTGGAAAGGTTTGCACAAAGGAAACCGTATATAACCCCTTGCATCAACGTGTAGTGTGCAGCCATGGAATCCTTGTTAAATGTAAGTTTCATAATTACGCCATTAAATGCGATCAAAGGTCATGTTCATGTGCTACATTGTGAGAGAAGCACAATTTCCCACACCGCGTATTGAACAGTCATGTTGGTTGTAAGTGTATATGAATGAAAACACATAATTTTGAAACTCCTGTAATACCGAGCCCCGACACGCCCCTACGCTCGTTCTTCTCCCACCCTTTGCTTCTGTACTACTTTTGTAGTTTTCATTCTTTGTCTTAAAGAAATTTTTGAAACATTTGGAACATGTGACATTGACGTTACGACATTTAAGGATTTTTAGCTCTAGTGATATATAGTTGGATTCATTTAATTGTGTTCATGTCAAATCTAGAGACGCACTCGTGCGGCCATATGTGACTGCATCTGGTTATTTGCATATGTCTTGGTCTGCATTACACTCTCATAGTTCAGCAAAGCACTAAGTCACACACATTCTATAGTATCTGGCTTCTCTGGCAAAACTCAGACAAATTACCAGATTTATTGTAATACTTGATATTATTTACACATTTAAACATTTTATTATATTTGTCATCGTCTAACACGAAGACAGCTTCCTGCTATCAGGCTAGCGGTTATATTTTTTTTTCTTCTGATAGAGGTACACCAGGTAAGTGTTAGTTTCTGATTTGCAGCTTGATTTATTATTTTATTAACATTTGCAGGCAAAACCTCATTGCTGGGTAAATTTACTGGTGAGGTTTTCGTCGTATCAATCGTGCTAGTCTATCCTTGAATGCTGAGAATACTTTCATAGCAACATCACCAACAGCACCAATACCATTATCACAAACAACGTCAATAACTTTCATTCCCAGTTGTTTTGCAATCGGAATTGCCTTTGGGGCTATCCTTCTGAATAGACCCTGAACAACATCACCGAGTCCATCACCGTAAATCGCTTTGTAGATTGGTAATCGCAAATTTATCACCCTGACCATTACAGGTCTATCTTGAGCATTATGTATTGTTCCGTACATGTAATTTAATTACTTGATTGTTTTAATTTTTAATTTTTATTTTTTTACTTTATTCCATTTCATGTTATTGTAATGATAACTGTATTCACTGGATTTGACATTTTTCCAGAAAATTCAATTCAGTTCTTTTAGGCCTGATACACATGCAGTAGCTTGTTTACATTGTATCACTCAATCACCTAGATTCACTTTCTGGTAAACAATTTTTTATTTTTTTTTAATTCATTCTCAGTGAATCAATCACTGATTTCAGTCAAGGTCATATCTGGCCTACATGTGAAATAACATGTGTCAATTTGGGTCTCCCAGAGGATTGAACCTCATCCGGGATTTTGTTTTGCGTAGCAGCTGGGCTTATTAACACATGTTATTATAGTTTTATTTGGTCGTAATTAATACCTTCGGAGCTGAAAGGTATTTTCTGTTGTTGCCAGTTTGATTTGAAGTTTTCTATTTTTCGCAAATAATTTATTCTCCCTGGAAACTGCTTGTGCTCATTCAAATTCTTAGACAAAGACGTTTATTGGAAATGATTCGAAATTCTAAAGCTGGATTATTATTCTTGGGGATTCAACAAGGAACTGTTGACACGTCAACACAAAGGGGTTGTAGAAGACGTCATCGCCTTTCATCTTGGAACTTCACCGGAATTCGAACTTTGATTCACTTAGGATTTTTATTGTCAGGACTTATATTTTTTAATTCTATGATTACTTTGTGCAGTAGATTCATAAACCATAAGTCCTTTTTCATATTTTTACCTTGCCTTTCTAGGGAAATAAGTTATTTGTTAAATTTGACAAAGCTTGTTGGCTTCACTCTTTTCTTTGTTACTTTGTTCGAGCCTAGACATGTAAGAAAGAAAACTGTGGCCTCGTGCGGGATATATGAATTTTGGCTAAAATATTACAGAAAATTATTTTGGAAATTTAAATTTCCCCTAGTTTTCCGAATATTGTAAATGCATGGATTATTTCACATTTTGTTTGAAATATTTAGTGAAATCAACAGGCTTTTTCACAATGTCATCAAAAGTGGAGACCATTCTTTCAAATCCTACTCAGGTGCAGTTGGATTGTTAGAAAAACGATGAATTGCTTGAACTTGCCAGAAAATACTATCTTTCTGCAGCAAGAGCTTCTTTAACGAATCAAGATATAAAAAACCAATTTCATCCAGTATTTGGTAGAGAAGAATGTTTCGGATAAAAGTGTTTTGGTTTCGGTCAGTAAATCTGTATCAGACTGACATAAAATAAAGGAATTAAAATTGAAATACAAGATGGAATTAGAGTTAAGGAAGCTTGAGTTACCGAAAGAAACAGAACAAATGCTATTGGAAAAAGAGGAGAGAGAGATAGAGAAACAAATGCAATTACAATTTGCGAAAGAAGAGAAAGGAAGACAGGAAAGTGAGAAAGATAAATAGTTACAATTTGAAGAGAGAGAGAGAGAGAGAGAGAGAGAGAGAGAGAGAGAGAGAGAGAGAGAGAGAGAGAGAGAGATGAAAGGGAATTTCAAATTAAGTTGAAAGAAATAGAGCTGGCAATTGAAAGGCACATTCCCACTCCACATACAAATTCAAGTTTCAGCCTTTGAAGGAACCTTTATTTTCGCGAACGGACCCTTCTAACCTTTGTAGGGTTCACCCCCTCTGCTGTTATCCGTTATTTTAGATCAACACAACCACCACACTGGATTCTGAATCTACGCTATTTTGTTACATCATATCTACCATAATTTGATTGGGGGTTTTCTTTGTTTGTTTGTTTCTCCTTTAATATTACGTCTTCCAAGCAGAAGACTCAAGATTCCAAAGAAGGAATATTTCTACCATGCAAAGCAATTAATTGATGGTAAGAAAATATAACTTTTCTGCTATATATATATATATAGTATAGAGTATATATATATATATATATATATAGTATATATATGGTAAGTATATATATATATATATATATATCCCGGACGAACCCCCAATTTTCTTTTTCTTACGTATCGGCTCGTTTAAAGTAACATAAAGAAAAGAGCGAAGACAACAAGCTTTGTTAGTTTTAACAAAAATAATTTATTTCCCTAGAAAACACGGTGAAAAGGTGAAAATATAAAATAGAGCTTATCAAAAAAACAGTTCTAATTGAAGCTAGTCTGAATCTCAATTCCGTTCCAAGATGGTGGATGATGACGTCAGACGAAGTTTTTACACAAATGTCAAGAATTTTCACTTTGAATCACAATTTGTACTGTTCTGTTCCAATATAGAATCAATTTCACTAAATTTCTTTGTCTAAAGCCACTTATTTTGTTCTCTAGCGAAAACAGTTATTGTTTAAAAAATAGATGAACTCTTGGTGACATCTATAACAATACACATCTCGCTCTACAGACGTACAAATGAACAACTCTTTCCAGCACCAGAAAAAGAATACCTTCTTCTCAAGGTATATGAACAACTCCACAAGGTGTTAAAATATTACTCTGACCACTATTTCAGATACCTGAGTATTTAAACTGAACGAAAACGTCATTTCATGTACACGCACGAAGAACGCATGGTGATTTCGAAATCTCACCATCGCAGTACAAAGTGTAAACAAGTATAATTAGAAATGACCTCAGCCACAACCAATCCCTTTTGCCGACTGTTTACTTAAATCGATAAACCATGGCATGTAAAATCGTGCTCATGCGAGTCATATTTACGTTCTAAATAACCACCATGTTTCTTTCAAAATGTCAGACCCTGTGAACATAATCATCATCACAATAAACATTATAATAATGAAATAAAAAAGAATTATTCAGGGTGTATATGACAATATATTCAGGAATTAAAAACCAAATGCCTTTAAGCCTCTGATTTATTGAAAGTAATAACGCACACTGCCTAGGACGCTGATAGAAAAGTCGTTCTTAACCTATAGGGAACATTTATTAGACACAAACTGGATTACGATTGTGTTGTTTATGTTTTAGCCAGAAAATTTTAATTAAAGATGCTTGACCCTATTTGCCTATCAAGGAATACGACTCGCTTTGGAGCATTTAGTACTTCCCCATGTGAAAGCCTTATAGCTGAAGCAAACGAACCACCTCTATCGCAGAGAAGTATTATCTTTACAAAATGCCCTAACATTAAGTTCCAGCTATTGAATCAGGCCTCCCTGATAACTAATATGTTGATGAAATAACTTAGCTGTAAGCTATTAGGGTAATCTAGTTGGCGTACATAGGTCACAATTATTGGGAAGTATTGTTGAAGAAGGATCATTAATCGTCATGTCACTAAGACGAATTTCACAATGAAACCGTTCTGAGACCTTCCGTCTATGAAGATGTCCACACAGTTAAGATGGGATTATATGAGTTGGAGACATTTACAACACACGTAAATCGAATCTGGTACATGCCTAGGTAAAACTGATGCCTTTGTACATTACTGAGAAAATAATGACAAAACAAAAAGAAGAATGTAAACTTCTCTTGCTGTATACGACGTTGTATTGTAGCAAAAATCAATGTCAAAATACTGACATGTGTAACGAATCTATGGTCTTAAAATAAGTAACTAAAGGATGTGAAACAAACACTTTTTGTAAAATTCAACAAACAATTTCTTTCCCTTTAATATAGCGTAAAAAATTAAAACGACACTTACAATACATGTATTGAGAATTAAGTCCCAAATAATCTTAAATATTCCATCACATGTCCATAGGTATAGAATGTTCTGAGTTAATTCCAATAATTTTGAATGTTCTGTTGTACCCATGGTCTTGATATATCACAATGATATAGTCAAAAATGTGTATTTATTGGTCCTCAGTAATCTCAAAGTCGTGTTTTTTACTCCAAAAGTCAACGAGCACTTTGTAATTCCAATGAATAATTTAAATGAAGAATTCTTTTCAAGTCATGACCGAATAAAACTATAGACGCTGATCACAGATTTTCTACGACTGACTTTAAAACGGGAACTATCAATTTGTCTACCTATATGTATATATATATATATATATATATATATATATATATATATATATATATATATATATATATATATATATATATATATATAGAATGTCATCTGATCTCTGACGCAACAAAACATCCTGGATGTTAGACATTTCTAATTCAAAACGCCATCAAACGTTGTCTACAAGTTTCCTTCAAGAATATTCTAAGGTGTTACTTAAGGCTAGACCAAAGTCAAATTCAAGCAAACATCTTACAAGCATGATAATAATGATGTAAGCTAAAACACTAGAACACCACACTCCATCACGTAAAAAGTTCAAGCACATAGTATAAATTAAATATACGTGACAAGTGCATACCGGCTTAATGATTTTGAACGCCTTATCACAAATTAACTAATTAAAGGTTTGACAGGTGGATGTTTATATATGTTTGAAATAACGTTATGATTCGGAATTGTAATGTGAGAATGAACTATTTTATTATAGGATCAACTGCGATTACTAAATTTGAAACCATGTCGGTATGCATCCATGCAGAATATCGCTTCGAAGTATGCAAAAGAGTTATACAAGGTTCTTCCTCCTTCCGCGGCTAAATAACCTGATTGCTGTATAATCTCAGATAATCTTTAAAATTGTCATTGACTTGTCGTTTCAGCTACAACTGACCGTTCGTGGTTTCCTCGGTGTAATTTAAAATCGCCTCTGATACCGATAGCTTTTGCCGTGACGTTTGAATTTTCCCTGATCAAATACATCCTGGATTTTAATTGCGATATAAACTTTGACTTTACATATTGACTGAATGGTTCGCAAAACTAAGCCGGTAACCGAAAATAAAACATAATTGGATATGTCAGCGTTTTCACAATTGTCTGTAACAAGGTTTCATACATTCAACGAAATGCAACTGTTATCTCTAATTATAAGAGAAAACAAAATACAGAAAATGCATATAAATTTCTTGTCGTAAGATTCACAACTGACGCATACTTGCAAAATGACAGAAGTAAGAAAACAATAAACGTTTAAAACTGTACATTAATAGACGTGTATTTAGAGACAACATCACATATATAAGTACACGGATATGTGTACTGCAAGCAATGCTGTTAGATGGGATGACCAGTATTTGATCAAACACTTGGATAAACATGATATATGTACTACATTCATCTGCTGAATATTTTCGAAATCTTACGAATTTAAACAGTTTATAAACTTTTTCTAATGTATATGCTTATTGCACTAATTTCTTCTTTACCTTTTGGAAGAATTTGTTTTACTAATCTTTGATTCTATAGAAAATATAATTTGGATGAATCTACTTTTCTGTCCGAATGAATCATTGTCATCACAGGGAAATAGCAAAGTAAAATTGGAAGTTCGAATAACTTTTGTTTCTAAAGATATGGCTTGAGAAATTATTCACTATTACCATTGCCTACTATTTGTTCTCTTTCTCTATTCCATTGTTAAAGAATGCACACATAATAAATTACGAATGACGTTAGACAGTCGTCCAAGCTAGAAAGCAAATAACGGAAACGTTAGGCGCAATTCTGTATTGATTATCCCGTTTCTTTCTCGAGGATAAGGCAGAATTATATTATCCTACCAATCCGGACGTGTGTGCTCATGTGTATGTGGACGTAATTGATAATGTAACATTAATCTGAGAAAGAGGCATATAATTCATTTATCCATTATCCGTCTATATAACTTGTTGTTTAAGAGCTTGCTGATAAAATTACTGCTATATTACCGGGACTATAATTGTAGGCTGATTGTGTACAAAAAGAAAATAAATCACAAGTTAATGTCCAGATTGTTTGCAAATTGGCCTGTATGACAAGTGACTGAAGTGCGGGCTCATGTCATGCAGAGTTCACCCCAGTTGTATTCTTATATCCTACCCCAACCCACCCCAAACGTTGGTTTGGTATTCTTATATTGGAGGATATGGACTTTCTCATATTATATATGTATATATTTTAATGAACATAAAAATACAAATACACGAGTCCTGATAATAGTATTCAGGTGAGAAAAAAAAACCCACATAATTTTCGTTGAAAGTTTTAACGTTAGACTACAGTCTTTCGGTGCTCATCCGAGAAATACAAATGTAGCAGAATGATTGTTAAAAATAATAATAATTTGCATATAATGTTAATTGTTAGACTTTACATTTGGTATTGTTTTCTATGGGCATGCGAGAAACATCCATATTTGCAAAGCATTAAAATGGTTCAGCTGTTGCAAATGAATATTGGCACTTTAGTTCCAGCTTAAGTAGTCATTCTGCAATTGTTTTCAGGTTTCAAAAAGTGTCGTATAGATTAAGTGGAAACAATAGATGTGGCGAGAGAAACAGAAAAAGATATTTTTGTAATATATATATATATATATATATATATATATATATATAGAGAGAGAGAGAGAGAGAGAGAGAGAGAGAGAGAGAGAGAGAGAGAGAGAGAGATTAGTAACGCGCTAATTTCTGTAGAATGAAAGTTGATGAGGACCTTATTCTGTATCAGGTTTGCGAAGGTGATTTGAGGTGATTCAAAACTAAGACTCACCGTGTTTAAATCGTTTTGGACCGAATCGTTATTAGAGTCTAAAGCTACAACTGAAGATTCTATTGTTACTTGCCATTGTTCAATTTAATTACACAATATTAACCTGATACTGCCCCTCTTTGACCTTGTTCCTTCCCCCATAAATATCTGGTTATTGAAATTAAAGTATAACTTTTTTCAACAAATTTTGTATAAATGCATTTGATTCCTTTAGTCTGCTTTGAAAAAGTAAACTCATCTTGAAGGAATTGAACATCAAATGTTGACTTTAAGAACTATTTGCCTAATTTTTATTTTGTGTTTTTCAAACGAAACTGTGTCCGCTATTGAGGCTAAGCTTTAGGTTACATTCATGGTTTGGAAATATTTCACTTTATAGCCTCAGAAGAACACAGACAACATTCAATAATGTTCCAATACCTAAATCACCAAACAAACTGAATGAAAATCCTAAGAGGCAGCATCGGGGGTCTCAAGACCCTCCAATTCTGCATAATAGGTTTGATGACTTATGGGACATTGATTCAAAGAAACCTCCTCCATCTACACAATGTGGTTCCAAACCTACGAACCAAAGCATTAACCCCGTACGTCTTCCTCATAAATCAGCATATGAAGAGTTCCCCCTCGATGGTCTAACCCAAATGCTACACAATGTCTACATTTAATTCACAACGAAGAGCACCATCGTTCAATTAAACTGTGGAGCACGAGAAACAAACTACGATCAATACTTCAATCACACCGCAATACGAAGCTGGAAAACCAATTATTGACAAACGTTTTCTTCAATCACCGAGCTTCGTACTTCTCACAATATTGTATACTGTTGGTTACCGAACCATATCGGCATTAAATGTGATGAAAAATCTGATATTAAAATGTCATTAATTGATTTTAAACCTGGTATAAAAAATCGATATTTTTTAAGGGGCCGGCATCGTGGAATGACATTATCAACAACAAGCTCCATGTGATCAAACCAACCTTAAGCGAATGGCCTCGTTTCTACAGAAACCATGCGCAGTGACGAGGAAGTCATTGCAAGAATTATAATTGGTCATACTTACACAAGTCACTCCTACACATTAACGGGAGAAGACCCACCTGAATGCGTTTATTGCAATGAACCCTTAACCGTACAAAACCTTTTGAGAGATAGAAACATTGTATCATAAATGTATAAAATGTTCAGTACATGAAATTTTTGGTATGGTAAATGTTACCTTTGTTCTAAATTTCTTGTAGGAATCTAACATCTATTCAAATGTATATCATGAGTGAAATCATATTTCCTTTTAGTATTTTAATTGTTTGTACTGTTAATCACCCTAATTTATCCTGTAGTATAATATCCCTTATACACGCCATTTACGTACCACGTTGATCGGAAATATTTATATATTTTGACTATGTCATCGATGTGTATTCTACCATCTATCTCGTTGGTAATAAGCATTTTAGATACTTACCTTTTGAATCTTATAAAGTTTCGTCACGATATATAGCCTTACAGTGCTAATGAGCCGTATAATTCGCAATCAATTAATCATAATATAAACTCGGTCTGGTTATGAACAAATACACAACATTGCTGCCATATCATTAAGATTTCATGCTTTCACGGTTCGCTATAAACTGCAAGTAGGTCGTAAAGACAGGTAAACACTGCCTCTGAGATTCTTTTGTAGGAAATTCAACTTTCTATACTTTAAGAATACAAAACGAACATAATAATTATTGGTTCTTGGCAAGAATGTTTTCTGCATATTTGCTTCCTATTAACCTTCCATACGCCGACTTAATAAAAGAATATGTCAATTGTTGGAGCAACAGAGAGCTTCTGTCATCCGGTAATTTGGAGAAGAAAATATTTCTTCAAATGAAAGCTATTTTACAGAATTGCCACAGAATGGAATTAAATACCGAAACATCATTGGTATATGTATTACGCACATTTTTCAATTTATCTTTGAACCGTGGTATATACGCAGTGATATTAAACATGCTTTAAAAACTGTATTAAAGTTTGTTGGGGGTTTTGGAGAGGTGGGAGGGTTTCTTTTTTACAAACTAGAAGTCAGTGACAATATTGATTAAGAACAGTTATTATCATTATTATATAAACGATAGCTCTTACTAACGTTGACACTATTGCCTCAATGATTACCATTTACCAGTACAGTTATGACGATTACGATGACAACGACTAATATTGGTAATAACATCGACTAAAGCAATAACGACAATGCCAGTGATAATAATAATAATAATAATAATAATAACAACAACAATAATAATAATAATAATAATAATAATAATAATAATAATAATAATGAAGAAGAAGAAGAATGGCTCCATTTCAAAATTTACATATAAACATGTTGAATGGATTCATTCGGTTTTGTTTTTAATACTCAATTTAAAACGTAATGCCATGTTATTCGCTATTAGCAGTTTAACATATTATGAATCATTTTGTCTACACGTTGCATATACTCGTTTCGTGTGACTTTGTTCTTGAATCAAACTTTTTCTGAGTGCGACTTTAGCAAAGAACGAACGTAATCCTCGCTAACCCTTCGTTTTCGATCTGCACAAATATTCAGCAGAATTGAATGCAAAGCAAGGGAGAAGAGTACAAGCGTTTATCATGTATTTTCTAAAGCAAATGTTTAATCGTCGAGTGCTTGATCAATGAACCCAATACAACATTGTTGTCCTCTATAATATGCTTCAGGAATAGTTAACTGGACAATGCAATCACAATTTATGTGAAATGTAATTCAATCATTTAAAGATAATAGATGGCGAATATTATCAAGATGAACTTTTATTTAAATATGCAATGATATATGCATAGATGCATGCATATATACAAGGACTGGGATCCGTACGGATATACAATTTAAGGATAATATTTTGTCTGTTAACTACGGTAATTTTTATTCAGGTTTCCTTTCTGGTCTTTTTAGTTTTTAAACTTGGAAAATGTCTGTCATCTATTTCTGTATGATCAACATTTGGACACAATTAGTTTATGTGTGCATCTTAATATATATCGTATATCAGATTCTTCTAAATCAATTGCAAATGCTACGATTTAAACCTGTCCGCCCTTTTGTGGTCTGTACCAGGTTGAAAATCGTAAGTGGCACGTGAGTATGCAAGTGCTATCTAGAATTGATCGGAAGACATATAACAACCTATTCTTAGTGGAGCTTGACTATCAGGTTTATGAAACTAGCCCTCTATCTCCCGTTTTTCGTGCCACTCATCTCGCTGGCATAAATTAACCATGCCAGTCGCTTCTGCACTCAACAGCGGCCACATAACGACATTTAACATTTATTTATTGTTTTTCTTTAAATAGTTTTATGGGCATTGACGTCACAGATGATTGGTGTAGTTAGTATTTGTACGTATAACAACCACAATCCAAGCTATCCCAGCACCTGCAAGTTTTGGTAGATCCAATCTTCATGCCTTGGAAACGTTGGAATATGATCAGTCTTCATAGGGACAGATTGGCTATTTCTTCCTGTAATTATACAAGGAAATGTTACACTCTATTTGTGTTTGGTGCGTTCATAACATTTGTCAGAATTTGACTTTAAAACATTGTTACGCGTTATTTACGGTTAATACGCCTGTACATGATACTACCCATAATTTACAAACCTATCACGAGGGCATAATGACGTTATATTTGTGAGAGGCGTAATGTATAAAGTTTTTAATACACTATGAGAAATGTACGCACTTGGGATAATAACACATCGGCACAATCGTTGATACACTGTGGTGATCCGAATATATATTCAAGAAATGCAAGTCCACAAATTGCACATGCAAAAATCAGAATGATTGATCACTTGGTTTCATTGCGATATGGTGATCACATTACTGGCGATATTATGCCGAGGAAACGGCACCGACGCAGCCATCAGGAGCATGCCTTGTTGGGTATCGAACCCGCGGCTCAAGGATTAGAAATCCGTTACTCTGCCAACTGAACTATCGTGGATGTACAAAGCTTTAAAAAGAGAAATCCTTCCACGTATGCTTAAGGATGTAGACCTATAAGATAGAAAGCTAAAACATAAAGATCATTCTTTAGTTTGCGACAGTAATTTCGCAATATAAATTCCTTTCTGACAGGATATATCTGGGAGTGTTACATATGTGAGTGTTTCTGTTTGTGGGTGCAGTGCATTTTGTTAAACCCATCAACTGTCATTATTGTAGCATTCTTCACACCATTCATTACTGAAACAGTGATAAGAGTTATCTACATAAAAATGATTTTATCTTGTCAATAAAACAGACAGAGATGAAATGCTTTACATGCCTACATACAACACAATACTTTTGCAGTTACGCAGACATTACAATTGATCCCCTTTAGCAAGTGAGATTCAGTGTCTCCTTCAAGTGCTTGTGCAAATATATATTCACGTTAAAACTCCAATGCAAAAAGAATGTATATGCCAAATCATCTGTAGAGTAGTGAATGTTGAAAGGTATTGGTCCTAAATATGATTGGATGCCATTAAAACCAGATATCGACGTTTCATGACATATTTAGCCCTGTAATTTTCTCCCTCGAATACCTTTCCATTTTCCATGTGTACGAATTATCCCGATGCTGATTGGCGACCACTTTTATATAATCCTATATATAACCCTTTTATGTTACTAAATAGCCTAACAGTGCAGATGCCCCGTAAAAATACAATCAATCAATCAATCAATCAATCAATCACTCAACTGAATGCGACATTCACGGGCCAACCAATTTCAAGCTCGCTCATGAGATTTGATGACGTCACCGTTGTAAACATAAGAAGCTAGCACCACACTATGCCGTATTTATCACATCACTACTTTTGTAGCACTTCGCAAAAAGATTGGAATTACGAGCGACTTCGTTGACAGAATTAAGAGGTGGCACATCTAGATTCTAAACTGAATATTTTAACGTCGATGAAACCATCTTGATTATTTCAGATAAAGGTTTATATCAAATAGCATTTTTTAGCAAATCGGTTCCTTCCTATCAAACTTTATTTAGAATGGAAGAATGATGAAATTTATGATCAATATCGGCATTGGGGCTTCAAATATTACTGTTCATATGAAAAATATAACGCTTGTGATTTCGTCCTAAGATTTAAATAGTCTTTCGCTTAAATATTATTTTACAGCGAAAAGTGATCTTATGCAATCTATACTTTCTTTACAAACTGCACGCGTATGTGGGAAAAGTTATGAATGTAGTAATCTTCTACGGCACATCATTACAAAGCTGGTTATGTAGTTCGAACTAAAAGCTAAGATTAAAAACAATAAAAAAAATGAATTGCACAAAATTTAGGAAGGTAGACCTTTCCAAAAAATGTGGAATTAAGTAAAACACAAATCAAGTATAAAATGTTAAGGCCTTAAGCAATCTGCAAAATTTATAAACGATAGTATAAAAAGGGCATACATAAAATCCTTACACTATTAATACTTATGTTCTATAAACAAATTTCATTTTAAAGTTCTATGATCTTCTTTTCAGAATGGGTTACATTACAAACAGAAAATTGCTCTCCACAAAATGAAATAGGTGCTATTCTAAGGGCAAGTGTACATTGATGAAAATTATCAACTGATCTTGTATTAAGTTAGTAATAGCAACATCGTGCATAACACTTTACTGAGACCACGAAACCCACACTGAGGTTGAATGAGGGGACAAGTCGAGTTAGTAGGACCCCAATTACGATCATGATAGATTTAATATACAAATCTCCCGTTATATTCTCTCAGAACTTTCCACCTCTAATACCTCATATTTGATTTTTTTAAAAATAAGTGCATTTTAAAGAATCTACAATACATATTTAAATTATAAAATAAACAATACCAACACGTAAAATATACGTAAAATACAATACGTATTTAGCATACTAAGTGTGAATATCACAAGAGAGTGAAAAAGTACTGAGTCAATTATGTATGATCTTCACTTGATCGTCTACATAAATTAGTTGATATCAGTGTTATACACCTATTGTGTTGTTACTGTTATTTTGTTTTCTATGAAAGTGTACTGTATTGATGCACTGCTTGTTGAATTGTTTCATTATGCAATGAACGGTGACTCCTTGTATACCGTGCAAAGTACAAGACAGACGCAAGTATTACAATTTGGTTGTGAATGTGCAGGGCTGTATCATAACTTGGGTAACTCTTATGGGGATGAAAATAGTTCGTTACTCCTGCGCATTGTAATACATTTATTAGATATTCATTGAGGTAAAACGCAACAAATAATCTAATGTGTAATAATATCGAGGATTACACTAATTCTGGTAATTTGTCTGAGTTTTGACAGAGAAGCCAGCACTACAGAATGTGTGTGACTTCTTGTTTTGCTGAACTATAAGATTGTCTCTAGATTTGACATGAACAAAATTAAATGAATCCAACTATATATCACTAGAGCTAAAAATCCTTAAATGTCGTAACGTCAATGTCACATGTTCCAAATGTTTCAAAAATTTCTTTAAGACAGAGAATGAAAAATACAAAAGTGGTACAGAAGCAAAGGGTGGGAGAAGAACGAGCGTAGGGGCGTGTCGGGGCTCGGTATTACAGGAGTTTCAAAATTATGTGTTTTCATTCATATACACTTACAACCAACATGACTGTTCAATACGCGGTGTGGGAAATTGTGCTTCTCTCACAATGTAGCACATGAACATGACCTTTGATCGCATTTAATGGCGTAATTATGAAACTTACATTCAACAAGGATTCCATGACTGCACACTACACGTTGATGCAAGGGGTTATATACGATTTCCATTGTGCAAACCTTTCCACAGGTTGATGAAAACGTTGGTTTCCCGCGATTAATGTATGTCCTTAACTCTTCGTCCAACGTCTGCATACATCAAAAGAATTAAATTTCAAGTGCTATCGCAGAGACGACAGTTTCGGTGAATAAGTGGTTACAGCGCCCGTCTAAGATGCGGGAGGTCGCGGGTTCCAACCTAGGCCAAATCATACCAAAAACTTATAAAAATGATACCATCAGCTGCCTCGCTAGGCGCTCAGCATTAAGAGGTTAGTATTGGGACTGGTCAGGATAATGTGACTGTGTAGGATATGATGCTATATGTCTGAGGTATGATGCCCCAGTGCTAGACATCAATATGAACTGCCACACTGCAGAAATCATAGCGATATGGCTGAAAATTAGTAATGCTTCGTTAAAACTCCAAATTATAAACTCGCAGAGTACACCACTTATATAATACCTGTACAAGTTCAGTTTTAATCATCAAAGACGCACTCGAACAGAACGTGCGATTTTGTTTTTTGATAACAGACGCGATCTTAAAATAGTACACTTTAAACCATGTAAACCCACATCTGGCTATGTCAGCCAAAAATATCATTACTACCAGATCATTAGGACAGCAAATGTTCCCGGTTACCTAATTATTGTACTTGCGAAGTAAAATGCTGAAAACACTCTATCCATATGTATTTGATTAGGCATGGAAATGTTGTACACATTACAAAGACCAAATGGACATAAAAGTCCTGGTTCTTTGCGGAAAGGTTCTGGAGATTATTGGTTACAATTAACTTTCAATACTCTGAGATAGCTAATGAACATGTTAATTGTTGGCACTTCAGACAGTAATGTTAAATAAATATGTATTGTGATTAAAGGTTTATTACAAATTGCTTTACTTTCTCGACAGAATATAACAGAACCAAAAGATGTATTTTATGTATTTACTACAGAGTTTCATTCTAATGTTGAACCATTATATTCCAGTTTGGAATATATGAGGAATTAAAGACAAAATTTAAAGAAACTGTTTCATGAAATGGAAGAATTGTGATCACATTCCTGTTAGACAATTGTTTAATACGTTTGCAAAACTCTGTTTCAATCAGGAATGCGGCTCATCCAGCGTGTTCGTTTCTTCACGTCTTCCTCACGTCACTTAATTGTAATTGCAACATCGATAACTACTACCCTTATTACTTCTGACATTTATATCACCACTACAGCCTCACTCTACTACCAGTAATACTACGAGTACGACTCTAATGATGATTAATATCAGCAATAAAACGGCGATAATGCAGATGAAAACAACACCAATAATGATAATAATATTAATTATAATAATAGTAATAATAATACTAATAATAATAATAATAATGCAAAATGGCACAAATTCAAATTAGAACGATAACAAGTTTGAGTTTACACATTTATTGGTTCCTTAATATGCAATTTAATACCTAATGCCAAGGACGTTCTTTATTTAATTAATTAAAATTATATTAAACATAAGGATATAAATATTACACTATATAATGTATGTTGACCTAGATGTGTATGCGTTTGATATCTATCGGTTATGTCAACGCGGCCCAAGGAAAGAATGAATGCACTCTTCTTTCAAACTTCCTGTTTGTTGCTTTTCTGAGTTATTCACCAATCTGACAAAGGAAGAGTTCAAAAGTGTATAATGCATTTTTGCAACTAATGCTTTATGTATTGATCTTGCATTTCATCAATAAACACTATACTGATAATTCTATTTCGGTAGTATACTTAGCTCAAATGAACTGAAAACTGACAAATACAATCGTATTATCAAAGATGAAATTGTAGATAATTCACCACTGAGATCCGAGATTATATAGAATTGCATCAATGTAAAGCAGTGCTTTTTATTTGAAGTATATACCTCTTTCTAATTATATTTGTCTATTTAGACCTGAAACATAGACGATATTTGGTTTATTTAAATACACAGATTTCACGTTGCTAACAACGTTCTAAAGCGTACCACAGCTGACGTGAGTACCCATGAGATAAATTGATTATATGACATCATACAGAGTTACAGTTTATGACACGCACCGGCTACCAAACAGCTTTTTGGTTGCAATTATCTTTTGCTAAATATCCATACGACATTTATCCAGGCGTCGTATACGGATGCTTCCAGGCTACAAGTGGGTCTATTTGACAGAAAGTAAATGTTAATATCGCTCATTTTGTTTGGGAAAAGAAATCTCTTCCATCTATATTTTATTATTTATTTCATTTACATGTGATACACTGCCTGAACAAAATAATATACATAAGAAACATCATCAAACATAAATCTTCAAAATAGCATCGCACATGCTGCCATTATGTATGAGTAGATGTGAATAACAACACGTGTTAATCCAAATGTTAGTACGATTTCTGTCTGTGTAATGGAGCGTAATCATTTTTATTTTTGTTTGTTTTTCCTCAAATATTTTGTAATAAGCCTTGATTGCAGACTTTTCAGGAGGCAAACACTCACACACATATTATCTTATAGAAAACGTTATAAAGCGAACTAACAATGTTTGTTCTCTGCCTGACATCACGTGTTATTCACCTTCCTACAGACGTCCATAAAATTAGTCAAAACAAGGAACACATGTTACAAATATTATAGTGCTAGACAATCCGAATACTGAAATACATCCAACCTTTCCGCTTCCTAAATAGACGAAAAACGTACTAACTTTGACAAATCTAGGAATATACTGTTAGAGTAAACCGTAAAGTGATAGGCTGACTCTGTGTTGTTTTATTTCTTCTGCAGTTTCATCTAATTTATTTTCAATTGAAGATGGTTACTGAGAAACACAATTTCTCTACTGTACTATTTAATTAATTAGACGGAGGAAATGTTGCTCTCGCAAAGGAAAACGAGCACTTTGACATAAGGCCACTACGTCAATAACTTAGAACCTTTGACAAAACGAGGAGCGCACTTAGCGACTACCTTGCCTAGTTTTCCTTTTTGCCGATGCAGTTTGTGGAAACAATATCCCAACTAAGAGATTAAGCGTCAAGGTTTGGGTAAGTTTATATGCAAGACGCAGAAAACTAGGAACTTGACTATCGATCTAGCTTCTCCCAGTGCTTTAATAAATAGTAACATTGTTAATATGTCATTCCATTCCATAAAAAGCACAGTTCGGCAGATGCATGTTACAATAACTCAGTTCAGA
>JAECUM010057430.1:0-30902 GCA_016617855.1 Megalonaias nervosa
TGATGTGTTCTTAGACATATAGAAGAGGGGTGCCAGTTATTGACAGAAAGAAAGTGAACGAAAACACAGGGCTCTATATTATTAACTTGTTGGATGAGATTATAAAATTAAATGTGCATACACCAGCCTACTCTTTCCGACATCGATAGAGTCGAAAGGAAGATACAGAGTGAAAAGACAGAATTTCCTAGGTCAGTCGTGCAAATGTTACAAAGTCAGAGTATATGGGTACATAATAGAAACAAAGACAAACGTTGTGTTTGATGCTGGCCACCTTCGTGACTCTGTATTGAACATAAATGATATTAGTCAACCAAACATTTGCTGTGCATTTACAGCAAAACATTAATACTTGGACAAAGTCTATAGAGTAAACGTGCTAAGAAACTGAACAATGAGACATAGCGTATAATACAGAAAGTTTTTGAGGCTGCAACCGCCATAAACAGAAATACAGCAAATAGAGCTTGCTGCATTTCTGGCAGCCACAAAAAGGCGGGAGGGGCAAATAACATAAATGACCAGCATGAAAGAAAAGAAAATATCACTGTTGATCAAGATTAAACCGATGAATTCTGTAGTGCTGGGACAGTAGAGCACCCTCATACTCCCCGGTAGTTAGGATATATCCTGCATGTATGGAGGATTGGGAAGAAACTTTAAAACGTATGCGCTCACTTCCTGAATGCGCTGTTGGTCTTCCGGAGCTGTTAGAGTACTCTCATATGCTCCTGGCGGTCGAATAGGCAGTTAGACACAGATTAGTCCGGGTCGAGTGAATGGTATCCCAGCAAAGCACGGTCGATGCCCAGGAGTCTAGGTCTGTGAAACCCACGAGACATGAAAGAGAAAGTAGCACACACGACGGAATGGCGATCATAGAAAAAGTGATTGAAGTGTTTTAAAGCTGAGACCCTTTAGCCTAACGCTATGTATTTCTTAAATGCATCTGATCTCCAGCGGCCTAATTCCCTTATTTGGTTGTCACTGAAACCTTGTCTGGCCGCCTCAGTGGCGGGCCCAATTCTGAAACTATGAGACTTAAAATGGTTCGAGTTAAATCCACAAAAGCAAAGCACTGTTCTAAGTTCTGTACTAAATTCTACTCTGGAAACTGGTTGCCCATTTTGGTTCATAAAATGCGGTCCTAGAGTATTACCCCTGAGGGTTAGGTATGCTTGTAAATGAGCTATCGGACATGTCGCAGGATTTTGTTGAGCAGCAACATGTAATATAAATGGTTGTCCTAAGCCGTGCTTGAAATGTCGAAAAGTGATTGTAAGACGCTTGTGGAAAAAGTGACTTGAGATAATTGTATCAAATTGTCATGCTGATGTTCATTTGTTTGCACTGTAATCTCTCCTATTTTGAGAAAGGCATGGAAAGCCAATGTAAACGTGGCTGAATACATGGTACACCTGAAATGGTCTGAGATGGCATGCATCATAGAAACTTAAGTCTATCCAGTGTAACTATGTCAATTGTCAAAGGAACATCAGGAAATTTACTTTTGTGAATGGTCTGAATGAGTCTTTGAATAAGGAATGGGTAAGAAGGGTCTGTGAAGCCATTTAAGTTTGTGCACATATCCAGCTGCAGAAACAAAAATGGATATCGGACATGCCGCATATTTCTTATTGATTAAGTGCGCTATGAAAAGGGCCAAACTTGTTATTGAAACTGGGCAAGACAATTCAGTCAAGGTGTCCGATGTGAACTCTTTATGTAGCGTCCACGACCATTTATATGAGGTTTGTGTAGCTGGGTGTAGGATGTTTTTAAGCCAGTGGTCAAGCGTATTCTCTAGTTGGATAAGGTTGGATGAAGCGGAATGCGATGAGGGTGCGAATCCGCAGTAGTAATAGGGGGCGATATAGCGTCAATGGGAAAATACATTACAGACCCACCCACCCGCCTGTATAGCGTCAAGATTTATAGCGTCAAATGGCACACCCTGGGCCTGTATAACGTCAAGGGAATTTTGTATAGCGACAATAGGGATGGAACAGGTAGGGTGACGTCACGGTACTGGACACTTATAACAATGTAGCAAGTGGCTGACCTGAATACGCGCAGCTACTCTAGGTAGAGATAAATACAATAGAGACAGAAACATATACAACACATAGATAACACATATATAGGCAAGAAAGAATAAATATCTTTTTGAGGCACATGAAAGTGGCCCTGAAAAGGGCCTTTGTGTTCTTCTTCTATTGTCTCCCTTCTTCCACCAGGTTCTCACTTTTTCAATGATTCCCTTCTTCATCTTCTTTTCTTCGCCTGGAATCCAGTCAGGATGTCCCATAGTTCTAAACTTTTCCTGTACCTTCATCCAGTTGATGTTCAGTCTTTCAAAAACTCTTCTTTTATCTTTCTGTTTTCCTTCTCCTTTCTCTCTTTTCTCCAGGTGTTATTGATTTTCTTTATCTCTTCTTCCATCACGTTTTTCATATTGTCTTCGGCTTTCTTTAACTGGTCTAAGCCCCACTGGACAAAAGACCACTCTGTCCAATTAAATTTATCTTGCAAGAAGCTCCTCACTTGGACGACATGATCAAAGGCTTCCTTCAATGTCCTCACATACTTAGGCTGGATGAATCCTCTTAATTTCTCCACCTCCTCCTCTATCATACCTGCCACCAGATCCCTGGCTACTTTGAGGCTAGTGACTTGACTGGCCACAAAGTCTTTCGTAACTGGAAACTTCCATTCTTTTTCAAGCATTTTCACCACGTAGTCTGTATCAATTATCCACAACCAGCTATGTCTTAATTCATTAAACAAAGTCATTTTTTATTGAAGGTGTTGACTAGTCAACGCGGGTAGCCTGACTGACGAGTGCTTTGCTTTATATTCGTGGAGCACGGACGTGAAGGAAAACATCCCTTATACTGACTTCACGCAAACGGACGGGAACGCACACAAACACACCATATAATTATACTATCTACAGAAACGAACGCGAATGCATAAAACAAACCATATATACTATCCACACAAACGGACGCGAATGCATTATATCCGTGGAGCACGGACGTGAAGGAAAATATCCATTACACTGACTTCACGAAAACGAACGGGAACGCACACAAACACACCATATATACTATTCACACAAACGGACGCGAATGCATAAAACACACCATACCTACTATCCACACAAACGGACGCGAATGTATAAAACACACCATATACTATCCACACAAACGAATACAAACTCATAAAACACACCATATCTACTATCCACAAAAACGGGAAGAGAAAAAAACACACCATATCTACTATCCACACAAACAGACGCGAACACATAAAACACACCATATCTACTATTCACACTAACGGGAAGAGAAGAAAAAACACACCATATCTACTATCCACACAAATGAACGCGAACGCATAAAACACACAATATCTACTATCCACACAAACGGGAAGAGAAGGAAAAAACACCATATCTACTATCTACACAAACGAAGGCAAACGCAAACACACATACACACACACACACACACACACACACACACACACACATCAGTAAAGAAGTGAGTGTTTATAGTCACACTACTTCACATTCACACAAGTTGGCAACTTGAATAGTCTCTTTCCTAGAGATCTGGTTAGCCCTGAGAAGGGGCTGATTTTTTTAGAACTTCAGATGCACCCGTTTAGTGATGACATCTCCGAGTCCGTGCCCCACACACGCATCGCCGGCTCCAGTCATTCTCCCAGTTAATGCGTGTGATTGGGAGCGCAGACGGGGCTTGAGTGGCATCATCATCCCAGTTTTCACTTTGAGGGATAGTGAATACATGTTCCCTCTGTCTTCTCCTATGCCAGACTCGGGGATGATGAGGTCTCTGTGGCTCCCACTCTTGCTGCTGTCTCTCCAATTCCTCCAATGCCTCCTGCTCCCAGTTTTCTGCCTGGGGGACAGCGGATATTGGTACTGGTGGTACTGGTGGCAGAGGCTGTGGCTGTCTTTGCTATGGAAGTTGTGGTTGTGGAGGAGTTGGTGTCCTCACCTCAGGCTTGACCTCACACAGATGTCTCAGTATGAGGTGAGGCAGGATCCCTCGCTTCCTTTCCTTCTCCTCTTCTTTCTTTTTCTCCTCTTCCTCCTTCTCTATCCTAGTTTCTTCAGCTATAGCCTCGATAGCCAGTTCATCTGAAATGCGCCTGGCATATTCCAGGTGCATTTGGTGTTCTAGAAGCTTGGCAAGTCTATTATTCATCTTCAATGTTGATACGTCAACGTTGAGTAGCCAGACTGACGATCGCGCCGCTTCATATCCCTGGAGCATGGACGTGAAGGAAAACATCCCCTGACACCAAAACTTACCATCACATCAAACGCGTAGACGTAAAAGAAACACTCACGTTGACTGTTTTTACTTACAAACACAGACATGCACGATTCGACAAGACAGAGATACAAAGGGTGTTTTTTTTTGTTTTTTTACTGACATAGAAAACATAGAAACACACAAATTGTTTTTGGCAATTGAATTAGTATGTCTTTTCAAGAGTATTGGGGTAGCCCTGAAAAGGGCTGTTTTTTGTTGACGGGGAGTGATGGCAATCTTTTTTACTGTCTAAGATTGCATCCCCGTCTGGCGGCAGGCTTTCCTATACGATACGGTCTGCTTCTGCGGAAAGAGAAGGAGAACTCTTTGGCGTCCACACGACAGTCGACAAAACCTCTGTCTGGTTCTTGCTGCCGCTGTTGCTGCTGATGTTGTTGTTGCTGTTCTCTGTGCTTCTGAAATCTGTACTTCTCTGTTTATTCTTCTTGTTCTTTCTTGATTTCCTATCTGAAGACCTCTTCTATCAGGTCTTGGGCTATTGATAACATTCTGACATTCTCTATCTCTTCAGGCTTCGGTATCAGGTTTAACCTGACACGATGTAAACTGACGTAAGCTTCGTTCAGCTTGGCTAGTCTGGAAGGCATGTTCATAGGTTGACGAGTCAACAGTGGATGGCCAGACTGGAGACCGACCCGCTTTATATGGTTCAAACGCGGACGCGATAGAAAACATCCATACTAGGGTTTTTTGTTGGGTCGAAACGTTATGATAGCGCATGTCATGGTAAGGGATAGAGAGAAGTCAAAGAGCATATATTCACAGTCTTTTTTGAAAACAAACGACAGACACATGTTTTCAAAACACAACATTTTTATTCAACAAACAATTAACCACCAACTATTAACAATAACATCAAATAAACTATTTTTGACAAGGTTGACAACGTTGTGAAATCATGTGAGATTTCCATTGATGAAAGTCATGAGACCATTGATGTACACTACGTTTCCTAGCTAAAGACAAAAGACAGCCATAAAGGTCACAAAACCATTGATCTACTTTCTCATCGTTTCTAGAAGAGTTACAATCAAAATAAGTCACTAAATGTTCTAAAGGATATCCAAGACTGCGTTGATGAAGAAAATACACACAATATTGTCCACACACCATAGAATCTGTGCCTTGTAATTTCACATTATTCAATCGTGTCGTGTGGGCATTTCTTCTCATAAAGTCGATGATGTCGTCTTCCATAGGGGTAATCCATACGAATCAAAATACTACATACAATCCTCTTGAGGGAAGTAGACGGCGACCCAGTGAGTTCCTGGGAGATGACTGTCGTCCGTGTTGATGACATAAACTTGATGGTCTTGAGGTTTGCGATGAGGTAGTTCATCTTTAGCGCACACGACAGGATTCCAAGAAGCAGTATACGAACTGTTGTTCAAAAGGTAATAAAGTTCCCAGGTATCCATTTTTTGTTTTGTTGTTTTTTTGCCACAGGTAATGATAAGTCATCTATTCAATTCTGACTTTTTGTTTGAAAAGATCTGTCAAGTAGCCGTTTTTCGCTTCGTCTCCGCACTCTCGGCTAAGAGAGATTCGATGCGATAGATCTCTAGAGTAGTCAATGGAGGGCAGGAATGATCACGCAAGCCTTTATACCACTCATGCAACACTGCTTCTTCTAAGATGAGACTCCAAGCGTCGTCCAGATACTCGTCCAATTTTTCTTCTTGACTCATCATCAAACATTTATCGTGTTGAATATGACTGGGATGATCGTTTTGACATCCATAGCAATCTTTCTTACTCAATTCCGTACTTTTATAAGCCAGGTGTTTGGCAAAACAGGACACTAAATGTTGTTCTTGTTCTGGCCATCTGGACGTGACAACTACGTGCTCTTTGTCTTGGTCTTGGGGATCTGTTTTCACGCTATCCTCCCATTCCATTTCCAAAGATTCTCTACCTTTCAATGAGGGATAAGAGTCTTCCATTGTTTCTAATAATCTAGAATGACTTCTCTCAAACTGTTGATTTCTATGGTATTATCGAATTTGGCATACAGGATGACGTTCAACGTTTCGGCGAGAGCTTCTGCAATCTGAAGTTCCACACGCAGTTGACCGGATTTTATAGGGTGGAAATGACCCTCGTCGCTGCCTTGGTCTGGAGTGAAATCAAAGTCCCACAAAGTGTAACCTCCTACATAATCTTCGTACGAAATACCGTGACTGGTGTTGGTTACTAGTTGTCCGGTACCTTCGTACAGGGACAAGTACGATCTCAAGTAATTCTTCTGAGCAAAGTTAGGTTCGAAGGGTCTGGTACACAAGGTCTTGCCATTGCGACTGACTTCGATCTTGGACAGTCTGTAGTGCTTAAACTGGAAAGGATTTTGATCGTGGGCTCCGTTGAGGGCTGTATTACTGACGATGCCAACGATTAAACGTTTGGGTAACTGTCCTCGGAACAATTGATCTTCGATCTTAGATCGGAGTCCAGGAGCAATGGTGAATGTTTTCACTTCTACGCGTCGTATCGGATACTTGGCGGTCGTTCTGTTCAATGTGTGACTGATGTCGTTTCTCGCTTTAGGTAACACTTCTACACGGTGCACGTAAAGTAGGCTTCTTGGATGATGGTTTTGTACTCGCTGACATGAGACATGAAATGGAAAGCGACACTGCTGAGATTTAGTCTCAGACGAATATCCACTCCGTTGAGCAAAGACTTGTCTTGCAACCACATGTCCAAATGCAAGCGATCCATCAGTTCTAAACTACGACCTTGCAGGATTTTCTTTCGACGGTCGTTAAAACCCACATTGTGAGGATTGTCATCTGCTGTCAAGGCTGTGTCGTTAAACGTGTCCTCACCTGCTATGTCAGGTTTCCATACCACGCAAGCATCCAAATGAGTGTTCTTGGTCTCTTTTCCGTACGTCAAGAGATTTTCCAGGTACGCTCGGTAAGGGTAAGTATCCATGCTACTACTGACCAGTTTGTTATTCAAGTACAATTCCACTTCGCTGAACAACGAATCCATGAAATTGTTGACGGGAGCTACTCTAGCATCGGCTCCCGGATTGGTGTTGTCGGTTTTAATCACTTTCAGTTTTAGATACAAGTAACTGCTATTCAGAACGATGTAATCTTTGGGTTGTCCTTTGATTTCAAACTCGATGGGAGCTGAATCCCTCTAAGAGGAGACGGGATGAAATTCTACCCATTGGGATTCTTGCATCGTCATCATGGTGGGTGGCATGGCAAACAAATCCAGTTCTGACTTGGAACAAGCACAAGACTCTCGGTGCATTAATTTCTCTGATTTAATAATTAAAAACGTCTAACTCTCGGACGGTTTTTCTTTTCGTAGTCTTTCTATCTCTAGGGATGTGAAGTCCTCTGAAGGGGTGTTTTCGTCGTCTTTTTCTGCCTTGTCCTTGCTGTGGCGTCAAGCAAGCAGGAATGCCTGACTCGGCATCGCCCGGGGCATTTATAGGAGTTTATCGTCGGCCCAAAATGTCTTTGCCCGTTTGAAGCAAGACATTATTGCCTGCTCTCAAGAAACCTTTTTTAGGGTTTTGTTTGTCAATGATGACATTTTGGAGAAATTCTTTACCTTGCGTCAACGCGGCATCTTTCAAGGCGTGCAATCCCCGTGTCAATGTCGGTTTCAAAACCGGAGCCATCGAACGAAAGGCTGATTTTAGCATATCTGCTAAACCATGTCCTCGCTGTCGAGCGACTCCTTGGTACAGAGGATACATGCCTGACAAAGGGTTAGAGTAATCGTTTTCGAAAATGGAGTTTCACTGTGACTTTCCCTTTGGTGAATGGAATATTTTGTCCCAGATCTCCTTGTATAGTAATGTTGACAGTATCGAAATACGACTTACTGACTGGCATATAGTGAGGATGTACAAGTTCGCGGTGAACGTGATAGGTGTTTCCACCTTCCTCGTCAGCATTTGTGGCAGAATCCAGTTTGAGAGAAATGACACGCAGTAACGGTACGGTGGTGTGTCCCAGCACGTTGTACTCTGCCACATCGGAGTACACAAAAATCAAATTCCGTCCTTGGTTCATTTCTACTGGGAATGTAAAATATTTCGCACAATCCGAGTTACCGGTCACGGTTGGTATTTCGTTTGTAATCTTGATTAACTTGGGATCTCCACCCAAAATGTCAAACAATTCAGGACAAAATGTAATGGCCAATACTTTGTCCTCTGAAAATGTGATTAGTAGGCGACGAGCTATTTTGTGGTATTCAATCGTGACGCTTTTTCTGATTTTCTCCAAGACTTTACCAAACATGGGATTGAACCTGTCAGCAATAGCGTTCACCAAATGTTGACCACCAAAATAATAGCCTGGGGGAATTTTCAACCGATAAGTGGTCCGTTTAGTTTTGGGGTCTTGTGATTTCATAGAGTCACCTACACCGCTGAGTTCATCCAAGTGTTGTTGCAATTGCTCGTCATGAACTTCTACCGTAAAACTGTTTTGATTTTCGACGATGTTTTTGATTTGTGTAGGGTGAATCATTTCCACCAAAGCCACTTCCCAATGGGCTTCGTGATCCAATTGGATGGCCTGAGGCAATTTGGCCGTGTAACAGCATAAGGTGTTATTGGGAAACACCTGCATGGAACTGTCACTGGGTAACGTTAAGTAAAATTGGTTGTTCATAATTCTACAGTTCTATTGACCGAGGGGTCGCTGGAGGTCAGAGGAGTGTCTAAAAGAGGATGGTTAGGGTGACTGTTGGAAGGGGGACTGATGTTGGACGGAAGACTCCCGTTGTTGTTCCCGTTAGAGGAATATTTCAGAGACGGATTGGGAAGAAGGTAACCGATGCAACTGCAGAGTAAAGTGGTCCACAATTGTTTGTCTCCTTGTTGCAAACTCAAACTGGCAATGGCAGCACCGATGACACAATACACCACAAAGATATGACAGAAAAAGACGATGTGCGTTTTAGTCACACGTTCTCCACAACACATCCACAAGGGTTGCTTTTGTAGATCATGCAGAGAAGAACTGGAGGAAGGAGTGGTTACTGCGGTAGGTGAGGCTGTGTTGAAGGGCATGATGGTCACTTCTTTTTATAGTCAATGATTTGCGAAGCGTCGATCCAAGAGTCAAAACTGGGAGGATATCCTTTCCAACGTACTTTGACTTCTTTGACACCTCGTTTTCCAAACTCTCGGGTTCTTCGATCGAGAATGCTTTCTATCTCGTACACGTGGTCTTCGTTTTTGGTCACACGTTGTAACTCGGGTAAGTAAAACGTTCCTTTTAACACTTCCCCGTTGATGTCTTCCAATTTATAGACAGAAGGATGACGGCCACGCACACGTTCAGTGACACGAAACAATTCGGTGGTCCAGTTGGGTAAGTAACCTTTGTCGAAAGTGCGTTTGGTTTTGCCAATCCGTACCCAATATCCTGCTGCCAACGCCCCACCTTTCCTGGGGACAGTCACCGTTTGGGACGTACCAAACAAGTGCTCGAAGACGGTCACTTCGTTGTCGGGAGTCACTTCTTGGGGGGCACGTCCGATGCTCCGATGGTAAGATTGGTTGTACAATTCGACTAGGTGTGGCAAGACGTCGATGTACTTTAGAGTGTGCCAATGTGTAAAATATTTCCACATTCGTTCTTTCAAGGTGCGTTGAAAACGTTCCAGGATGCTGGCTGTGGTTTCGGGATTCACGACGGTGAAAAAATGAATGTCACGTTTCTTCAATTCTTTTTGGAAAGCTTGGTTCAGAAATTCGGTGCCTTTGTCAGTTTGCCATCGACGAGGGTGACGTCCACTTTGTTTCAACACCAGTTTGAGGGCTCGAACAAACTCACTGCTCGATTTGGAAGTCAATGGCACGACCCAAGCAAATTTGAAAAAGACGTCGATGACACAAAACAAATATTTGCAGCCACGATTGTAGGTGGCCAAATGAGAGACATCGGCTAAATCGGTATGCCATTGATGATCGACGCCCTCCACTTGGGTGCGACTTCTGGAAAATTTTTGTCGAATGGGTTTGTGTAAGGTGTACGTGGCTTGTTCTTGCAACCAGCGTTGCACTTGAGGTAAACGGAAACTTTTTAGTCGAGTTTTGCCAGCAAGATATAATTTCTGAACTTCTCCGTAACCTGCAGGATGGGATGCATCATAGTAAATGCTGGCTAACACCTTCTCCATTGTTTTAATAAGTGATCCACTCTTCGCTGATGGTACTCTGAAGTGGTTTAGAAACGGCTTTATGAGTCCGATGTGGCACAGGAGTAGAAGTCGAAGGTAGTTTTGGTCGTAGTGGTGGTGGTGGTACTGAAATGGCTTTGGTCTTCTTTTGTTTGTTTTACGTCTGCTTTCCCTTCTTTCTTTTTCACTTCTGTTGAAGGTGGAGTGGACATCATCTTTTTAATCCAAGCTTTAAGTTCTTCTCGTTGTGGTGTATGGGAAGGCGTGAACAAGGACGCAGCAATCTTACTAGGGATGGGAGCTGCTGACGGTGTTTGAAAGACTTCTTTTGCCTCTTCTTCCTCATACATCCGCGGGGCTGCTTCTGTCTTGACCGCTGGGGGTGGTAGTGTTGGTGTTGGTGAACTTTTCATCAGGGCCTTAAAATCTTACAGACTGGGTAGAGTTGTTTCGTCTAAAGCTTTCTGGTGAAAGAGTTGCAGTCGTTGCAACAACTGACCGTACCTTTGCGATTTTTCAGTTTCTGACAAATCGCTGCGATCCATCAATGATTGCAATTCGTGTTGTAACTGGAACATTTCTGTCAAATGAGGATTGGGCGGTAAATGCGGGGTCCGTTGTTCTTGCCAACGATGGTATTCTATCCATCGTTTGTAAGGTACTAAAGCCAGTTTTCGTCCTTCCATTGCATTTCAAGGGTCACGTCTGAGATCTTTTGATTTCAGAGGTGCCTTTTATCTTCTTGGCCTTTTATCTTCATCCCAGGATTCTTCCCTTTGTATCCAATACTCCTTTCAGAATAGGTGCTCCTATGGTTCCCAGCAAGGGTCCTAACAGGGGTAAAATGGCAATTCCTCCGCGTTGCAGCAACATCTTTTTCTTTTAACGCATGGGTATTTTCTTTTGGATCATTTGGCGAAGAACGTGTCGATGTTTGGCTAAGCATTCTTTCTGATGTTTAGACAAAGGTATCGTGCCTTTCAAGACATTCAGACAACGTTCGCTTACGGTATCGATGACCTCTTTGGAGGCAGTTTGAATGAGTTTTTTTCGCATGGGTGGAGGAGCTTTGGACAGGACGGACAACATGTCCCAATGTTTGACTAAACGAGGAGGCAGTCCTTTCCATTTCTTTCCTTTGAGGGTAGTAGAAGAGGAATGTCTTCTGGAAGGTGACATCTTTCTTGGTTGGTTCGTTGGTTCCATGGCACACAATAAAAACTACACTAACGTCGATGACTTGTCACACGGCCTTTTATCCTTTTTTTGGACTATTGCTTCGTCATAAAGGTGATGATGTGTTTTCTAAAATCGCCAAAGAATCCTCCTCTTTTGTGACTCCTCTTTTTCTTTGGACGAGTGTGTCTTTTCTGGGGGTTGCGTCGATGTTTGGCTAAGCGCTTTTTTGGATAACAAGACTGTCTTTTCCTTTTTCCTTTCTGGACAGAAGAACGACAATGAAGGGACATCTTTGGTGCACAAAATACATTACCGTCCATAGCTCGACATGCGTCCTTTTATCTTATTTTTGGTCTGGTGGTAATAGATTAAATTTTTTGAGCATGTGTGGTAACATAAGATGCATAACAAATCCTCATCTTTGGTGACCTCTCCTTTTCTTTGGACGAGTGTGTCTTTTCAGGGACAGACGTCGATGTGTGGCGAGGTGTTTTTTTGGATGACGTGGCCGTCCTTTTCGTTTTCCTTTTTCTTTTTGGACAGAAGAACGACGATGGTGACGGTGTGTCCTTCTTGGAGAGGACATCTTTGGGCGTTCACTAAACCTATCGTTTGCCTCAGGTCTTTTTTTATACTGGAATGCGTAGCCACTGATTGTCGGCTCGTCGTATCATTTTCATGGCAGGCATCACGCGTCGTGGAGGGGTTTGCAACGGACTCAATCGGGACAGTTCTTGCTTGGACAAATCTAGTAAACTCTTTAACATGCCCGATTTCTCTTGGACTTTGATTTTGGGGGCAGGTATTTTGTGAGCAGCGGCCACTGCCGCTAAAGAGGAAGAGGGTGTCACCGCTGGAGGAAACGTTTTTGGAGACACGGGTTTCCAATGTTTCATCAAATTAGGAAAGACGCGTGTCAAATCAGGTTTGGCAGGCATCACCAGCAACGGAGAAGTGGAAGATGTTGAGGTTACTGGAGACGCGTTCACCGTTGTTGCAGCAGGTCGTGGTTTGCGAATGTAAGGTTGCGTCCTGGCGGCAGTACCTTTCTTGCGGATAGAAGCTGTTTTCTGTGGGCTTTTCTTTTTCTTTTTCTGAGGCTGTGACCTGGTCTTGACACCGTTACTCTTTTTCTTTTTCTTCTGGGTACGTTTGGGCGTGGCTTTTTTCTTGGGGACGACGTTGGGAGCATTAGGATCCCATTTTAAGAGAGAGCGAATGATGACACCGCCTAGAAAACCACTTCCTCCAGGTTTCAAAATGAATCGCTTTTTGGTTTAAGTGTCGATGCGAGGATCGGCTAGATGCGTCAAGGCGACTTTGTTTCTCTCAAAAAAACGTTTGTTTTGATGTGGAATGTGAATGATACCTTGCAGTAATTGACGTGCTGTCACCGTAAACCATCGTAAGACTTCTTTAAGACTAGTTTCTTAGACACGAGCACGTATTTGTGGATTTCTCTCGCGACTGATACCGTACAAGGCACGAATCAATTTGACGGGAAGATGAGACCGAAGGGACGTCATGTTGACGCTGTGTGAGACAGACCCCAAGTGACCGAGGTTTTTATAGATTGTTTTTGGTTCTTGTGGTTGTTGTTAAGCCGACGAAGGGGACGACAGGCCCTCCGTCTTGGCACCAGTGGTGAAACAGATGGGTACGAAATCGCAAATAATCGGGAGTGGTGGGTTTTAAATCCACGAGTAAATAAGCGTGTGGGGTTTGAGTGGCATCGTCGTACGCATTTGTCAGTCAAGGCGTCCCTAACTGTTTGGCTAACACTTGTACTTGCGATTTATCTCTAGGGCTTTTAAACAACACCACGTAATGAGCATTGAGACTGATGGTACGATGGGCTTTACTTTGTTGAAACAAATTTTGGGTGATGTAAATGACACTGGCTTTACGATGATGCCCTTTGCGCGTAAACCAAAGTTTAATTTCTTCTTCGTCTTCTCCTAACATGTCGTAACAAAAATAACCAAGTGAGTTTGACTAGGGTCAGACACGATCTCGTCGTCCTCGCCAGGAATGCCTTCCACAAAGACATAGGAATCGCCTTGACTTTCTCGCAGAAGGCTATACGCCGATTGCCACTCTTTGTAACACCACACGATTCGTTGAGGTGGACGATCGATCAAATGATGTTTATGTTCGATCAAACGTTTGACAAATTCGGTTTTGCCTGAACCGCTATATCCGACAATGAGCATGTTAAAGGGATGGCGAAGATACAAGGCCTCCCAACTAGTCCAATCTACGTGTTCGTCGATGACTTTGACAGTGGAGGAAGAGGGAGCGGAGACAGTAGAGGTACCCATAGTACTAGTGTAAGGAATGTCACTTTTGACACAGAGACAGACAAGACAAGAGTTTTTATACTTTGTTCAGGAGACGTATATTGACATCTTTAATTGTGAACAACACGAAAGACAGAAATACATAAAAGGCATATGGTTAAGTACATCAATGAAAGACACATCAAAACGATCATAGTGGAATATAAACAAGTCTCTGTACAACATTTGTGGTGATCAAGAGGTGGTATCGTAGGGACAGTGTGTAATGTTCTTAAAGTCTCTACACTCTTGGCACAGTCACACAAGTGTCCTCCTGGAATGGTCTTTCGGGGATGTCAATGGCGGTCCTGTCCTGTCCTGAAGGGACTGGTTCTTCTTCTTCTGGTACTGTCACTAAGACAAGTTTAAAAGTTGCTTTTTTCACTGAATGTTTTAATATTTTAGGATGACAAATCTTGGGCATAGTGTGCCACTTCTTTTATCCAAGCCTCGAAACCCCAACTTTTCCAGTCACGTACATCTATCCAGTGAGGGTGTAAGTAACAAGCTACCCACACATCATCGTACACATCTTCAGTACCTAAAAGTTGACGAATCTTTCTTTCCTGCAGAGGTTGTCGAGAAGTATCGAGATGAAAGCGCAAAGCTTTGAGCAGAATGAATTTTTCGTGTACATTTAAAGGGACCACTTTCATGCTTTTTGGAGTGGTATGTACTGTTCGTAAAGAGTCCACAAGGAATCGACCGGTAAACGAAATCCCAGAAAGCAAGTCACTAAGACACACACCACACGTCGACCCCAATGTAATGGACATAGTCCTTGTAAAATACAATGCTAATCCTCCACTGTCTGAGTAGTGTCTTTGATTTTCTTCCACGGAATATGTAGTATCACGAATGATAAAGGTCGTGGCATGGTAGTCAGCTTTTATACTTCTTTTTGTCGGAGGCAATAAGTGTACTTTCTGCGCAGAGATGGTCGTACCTCAGTGGCAAATCTAAATTATTTAATCCCTAACTTGCACATCACACACTGTTCAGATGTGTGCTCTTGAACTAAGTTTACATTGTGCAAAAGATTTTGGTAACACTCTAACTCTTCTTCTGGAATTGGTTGCAGTATGTCTGCCTTGTTGTAAAAAGAATCAGTAACAAACCAATCCTTCTCGCACAAGGGTAGTCGAACAATGTCTGCCTATTGGAACGCTTTCATCAGAATCAGTCCTTTTATAGCATTCATGTTCCAGTGGTTTAAACATCGGTGACGTAACGGGTGCAATTGTTCTTTGCATTTCACTTGTATTTTGACGAACTCGCGGTAAATGCGTTCTCTCAACTCCACTGGCAAACCACGAATGTTTTCTTGTAAAGTATCCATGACTATGTCAGTCAAACACTTCTCCTAGAGCAAAAGTAACGAATGTAGTGAGTAATTTCTGGCCACTGCCATTCCTGGAAACGGTCAAGAATGTCAATAAAATCTTCTAATGTAAATGGTCTAAAGCGGAATATTCGGAAGAACGCACCCTTGATCCAGAGAAATCTGACTTGTTTGTTGACTTTTGTCAATTTCCTCTTGTGAATTTCTCGACATAAAAGTTCCTTAGTCACCCATCGAGATTTTGCTCTGGCAAGTCCCAGCAAGTGTTCTTGTAGATCTTCTCTTGCAATTCGTTTGGTAATGTTTGAAGATTATTTTTCCAATGGAGTTTAAATACTTGTCTAGGTGTTGTCCAATGTTTGACTCCCAGCCAAGCAGCTGGTTTCTTAAACGACACGGTATGCCACTTCAATGACGAGGTCCCACTAAAGGTAAGTAGTGACAATCCGGAGACAATCGAACATGTTCCAGGTAAGCGCAATCTTTCTGTTCCCACTCGTGAAGTGACACACCGCAACTGAAGCACTTGACTTTATCCCCTTCGCACAAGTAGATAAATCCGGCTCTAGCTAATTCTTTGGGGGTAGGTCCTCCCCAATATTTTGGCCATTTTCCTCGGAAGGTTTGGAATCGACTTTCAAACTCGCAGTATTCAGGCAAACGCACAGGGAACGAATATTCGTCTTTCACATGTTCATTTTGATGAGGGTACGGTGAAATATGCAGGAGTTTGCTTAGTTTTGGATGACATCAGTAGGGTGGTAGCCGCATGGTTTCATAAGGATGACATCCACCATGAAAACCAGTAAAGTGAAAAGGTGTACGATGACGAGTGGCATCGCTTTCGCATCCGTCAGGTTTGTCACGCACCGCATCACTTTCCATGGTAGGTACAGTCGTAGCAAAATTTCCATGATGTGGTACTGAATCGCTGAGGTCATAGCGTACGGCATCCCTGCCATCGCAAGGCATAGCATCGTACTCGAGTTTCTCGTTGGACCTGAGTCTTACGCTTGATACTTGCTGTTTAAAAGGATTCATCTTTCTCGCTTGGTATTGGTAGTTCCAATGAACTATCGGTCTTGGACGTTGTCCCTTTTTATATGCTGACCAATATCAACGTGACCGTACGGTATAGTGAAGTGGTTGGGAAGCCGTACTCGCTTCTGGTACACGATTTGATCGACTTTTTCCAAGGGTCGGCTGACGATTTGGTGAGTGGGTAAACGTACAATCTTGTGCGGTTCGTGGGTGGTCACTTTAAAATTTCCATCCTGCCCAGACTGCAAAGCTTCTTTCAAGACGCCAAAGTTCTCCAGTCGACTGGTGCGATAATTGAGAGTCAATCCTTTCACTTTACACTCGGCGTGCACTTCTCCTTGTGGGTCTCGGTATTCGTAGCCGTAATTTTTGGGACCGCCACTGGCAAAATTTAGAATCTTGTCGTCGGGATGTTCGTCCGTCCAGTCTCCTAAACGGTCTTCTTCGATGTTAGGGTGTTGTTGACCTAGACGATCGATGTAGATGAAACTGTCTGTGTCAAAATACAGCACACGATCTCTTAACAGTTCTAAAGCTTCGTACAGTTTTAAGCGAGCATGGGCTGTCACGTAAGCCGCAATGATGACATTTCCAAATTCATTGGTTTCTGCAAAGTCCAGTTCTTCTTCGTAATTGACTAAGATCAAGTCCTCACGAAGGACGTCCACGTGTTTCATGTATTCGGTTTTGTCGTGAATCATCTGGAAGTAGCGGGAAGGTTCTGTCAAATACTCCGTCTTGGGTAAACACTGCCGTTGTGCCATTTTGCCCCACAAGCAATTTAACATCACTTTGGCAAACGATCGTTTTACTCGACGTGGTCTAAAGTGATGCCTTCCTGCTCCCAGTATTTCTCTTTGAATTTCTTTTGACCTTCGGGAGTGTGGCACCAGGAAGGATAGACGCTGGCTTCTTGTTTCAGTTTTAAAACGGCATTCACGTAGTCTGCAAAAATGCCTTTTTGAGTCTCGTCGCCCTTGTGGTATTGTTCTGTCTTGGGAAAGTGGTAAATTTCGCACACTTCTAACAGTTGGTATCCCAGGTCCAGAGCTTTGAACAATTCCACGCTGACCCACGTTCCCGTTAAGGCGCATTCTTCTTGGGTGTGCTGACCAGGTCGGTCTTGGTTGCACGTTTCGGCACAAGTACGACACAAGGGAAACATCAGTTTTCCTTGACAATGATGTGGTGAAACGGGATGGTACAAGTTCGTGGGAGGCAACACTTTGCACTTGATCAATTCTTCGTATTGTCGAATGTTTGCCAAGGTCGATGTGTTCCATCAGCAACTGCGGGTGCCCTGCGGGAAAGGGACAATATTTGCACACGTACAGATACAGAGAACACACGTCCAAGTATTTGATTTCCTCTCCTTTCTCCTCGTCGGCTTGGTACAGCAAACAGGCGGCATTCGTCCGTCCTCCGTACAAACTGTCCCGAGGGTTCAGTGGGTGCACCAGCTTGTAAGTTTCCACGATGCGCTTAAACTCTGGATCGGTTTTCAAACGGTGATCGTACTCATCTTCCCACATTTCTACCACTTGGTATCCTTGCTCTTCTAACTTCAAGCACCGCTGACAAGTGGCCGGGTACAAGTCTTCCATGGTCCGTTTTAAAAATTGGTTTGTCGTGTTACGTTGAGGGTAACAGATGGGACATCCGTGAAATAAGCACCCGTTAAACTCGTACACGATCTTGGGGTTTTCTAAGTCCCAGCCATCCACCGAATACCTTCCGATGGTCTTTTCGCCTTCTCCGTTGCGGGTATGATGGATCCATTTGTCTTCCTTGTCGCACAAGTAATGTAGCCAGCGTAGGGCTTTGACCGAGTATTGACGTTTGACAAAGTTCGTCGTTTGAGGACTTATGACAGCCAAGATGTTTTCGGGCATAAATCGTTGGCGGTACACTAAGGAACACGCTTTGGTATGGTGGAGGCTTCTTTCAAAGGGTCGATCCCTCCGTAGTCCATGAATAATTCTCGAAATTTTTTACAGCAACGCCGTAAAATGTCCACGTCGGAACGACAATATCTTAACATTTCTTCCTGAAAGTCGAAGGGGTCCGAGGCGTGAGTCTGGTACCAAGCGTAGAAAGCTTCTCGTTGTTCGGTACGCGTGTTGTCGGGGTCGTAGTAATGAGCCTCAGGCAAATGGGGCAGAACGGCGTGTTGATTGGCTTCGGTATTGAAAAAGTGTGGAAAATAGCCTTTGGCCATTTCTGTCATTCCAAACGTTTTAGGCATGCGACTCAAAGGCATGGCCAAGTAACTCATTGCATCTTTAATCTGCACTTGTCCCACTTGCATGGAAATGATTTTGGCTCCGTTCAAAGTCACTTTAGAACGTTCGGTACTTTGTTCCGTATAGTATCTGAGGAGAAATTGCCCAACGTATGCCGAGAAATTGTGAGCCATCACCGTAGCATTGCGATGACAATCTCTGTAATGTTCGATGTCTTCTTGGCTCCACGTCTCGTCGATGGGGTCTAAGATCCATTGGGCGAAATCGGAGAGTCTGTTCGGTCCCCGAAAGATATTTTTACGTCCTCCAGGAACCTTGCTGCAGTGAGGGCAGTGAAGAAAGATAGGCTCTTGGATGCACTTCTCACACGCTTGTTGAGCCACGCAGAAATTAGGAATGTGAATGCCAGTCTCTTGCATGCTTTCGAAATCGAAAAAGATGAAATTGCCTTTCTTCTGGTCATCTTCATCTTGATGTTTGGAATGGTATTTTTGAATGAAGCATTGGTGTTCCAAGTCCACGATTTGGTGACAAATGTGACATCGTTTCTTTCCTGAACAGACGTGCAGCTTGGCACTGTTGGTACGTATGCCATATCCACAAGTAGGGCACAATCTCAGGAGTTGACAAGCACATTTCTGCTGTGAACCTTGCGTCTTTAGATGTTGTTGGTAACAGGTAGGGCTGACAAACGTGCGCTGACAAGCATAGCAATGCACTCGTTCTTGTCTTTCGTTCAGACAGGGTTTAGAGGCTAAACATCCCTCACATTTCGATCCACAATGCTTGTGTTGCTTTCGATTGTTATGGCCATAGTCACATTTCTCACAGTAATAACTGTATCCCAGGAATGCAGTGATACTGATAATGCATCGAAATGTTCATCGTGATGATAGACGTGAATGTCTTTGAAATCTTTTGCCTCGAAACAACAGAGGTCCGCGAACTTCTTGTGTGTGTGTGTGTGTGTGTGTGTGTGTGTGTGTGTGTGATTTGGATTTTTAAAGTAGCATTAACATTTTTTCAGTCATATCGCTATGATGTCTGCAGTGTGGCAGTTTACAGTGATGTCTAGCACTGGGGCATCATGCCGCAGACATGTAGCATGATGTCCCACCCAGTCACATTATCCTGACACCAGGCCGACCAGTCCCAACACTAACCTCTTAATGCTGAGCGCCTAGCGAGGCAGATGTTAGTACCATTTATGTAAGTCTTTGGTATGACTCGGCCGGGGATCGAACCCTCGACCTCCCGCATCCCAGGCGGACGCTCTAACCACTAGTCCACCGGAGCGGTCGCGAACGTCTTGAGGGTGCACTTTCTAGGTGTAGCGTGGAGCCAAGACGTCTTGCAATTTTTGCATTTCAGGAATGCCACAAGCGGTGTCTTTGGATATCCCCGCTTGCTGTAACGGCAGTTCTGCTTCTCTTCGTTGTTTGGCTCGGTCCGATTGTTGAATAGTTTTCCAGGCTCTTTTTTATTCTGCCGTGTCGTTCCTTTCGGCATACGTTCGACCCACCACGATGGCACGGGCTAAACACATCTGGTCTTGAGTTTTGTTAATTTGAACGAGGCTGAGCTTGATGCTGCGAAGGTCGTCTACCAAGAACGCCTTTTTGCGATGTCCTGTCCCTTGGGGAACAGACACGTGGGTCATGAACAGTGTCGCTTTTCCGTCGGTGATGTGAAACTTGTCGTTGGATTGTTGCACATGTTGAATCTTGTCCATGACTTCGGAAGGTGTCAATTCTGCCGGGCTGCTAAACTCGATCCAAACGGGGGACTTCAAACTGTCGTGATGAATGGAAAGTCTTAAGCGATCGTCTTCTTTGGCTTCACATTGCCGTTTCAGTGTGGTTAACAAAGAATCCCACACATCGGTGATGAACCCTTCTGCTTTCTCCAACGGTACGTCTGACTTGAAATCTTTAAACTTCATCGCGTACGTATAAGCCGTAGTTCTAAATTTTCTGGAGGAGCATTTGTCGGTTTCTCGAATGTGAAAATATTTTTCAGGGTTTACCGGTGGTAATGGACTTTGACTTGGTGTAGACTCTCTGGGTCTGGATTCTGGCTCACTCATCTCATCTTCAAAATCGCTGGCATGAATTTGAGCCAAGACTTCAGCTACTGTGCGAGGCGATAAATCACGTTTCTGTCTCTTACTTTCTTCTCCTTTCTTTACGAAATGATGCGATCGTTTCATCTTGACTGCAAAAAGTCAAATGACTACATTTGAAACGCCTTGGACCCGTATATATCCATGTCAGGCTCAGTGTATATATATTTAGTATTCATTTCGCTCTCAAGCCGACCAGCACGATGGAAGAACCCACACAGATCGAACTTCTGATTAGAGCTTTGCGAGGTGTCATACGAAAGTTTTCTTCAGACAAGCCGACGGACTACTCCCCCTCCTTTCGAGATAAAAGTCAAGATACTTGATATATCTGTCAGAAGAAAGGGCATTGGGCTACAGAATGTCCAGACCGTCAAACAAGCAAGACCAGTGTCAAAAGAGACAATAGTCAAGATACCTGTTATCATTGTCAAGAGAAAGGACATTGGTCTTCAGACTGCCCTAAGAAACAACAGGAGCAGGAGGAGGAAGAAGAAGAGGTGCCCTCGGCAAAGGAAGAACCCCGACACGTTCAGAAAGAGAAAAAAAGAAGACGAGAAAAAAGTCAGGAAGAAGAGGAGAAAAAACTTGTGAAAGTGAAGAAAATCAGAAAACAGAGAGAGTGAACAAAATAAAAAGACACAGAAGAAGTCTATGAACTTTTTTAAAGTGTTGTGTTGTGTTTTGAATTGGATTGTAAAATGTGTACCAGAATAGACCAGACAGAAAAACGTAAGTGTCTCCTGGTTTTGATTTTTTAGAATAAGGGCCTACACTCACGCACTCACACACGTACATCATAGGGTTAAAAAAGGGATTTTGAGTTTTAATTGATTGAGGCAAAATGAATACTATCTCTTTTCGAAAGAAGTGAGTGGCCCTGAAAAGGACCGTTGGGTGTTTGTTTTTTTTTTTTTTTAAAACAAACTCAGGAACGAGAAGCAATCAGCTTTAACTGCCTTAAGCCTTTGCCACGGCCAAGGCCAGCTTCTGGATCTTGCTCCTGTCAATGATTTGGTAGAAATTACTAGGGGTGGTATCTCAGGTGTAGTAACAGGGTTAGACTGTTTGGCTCGGGAAGGTCTTTTTCTCTTGGGTCGTAATAAAGAAGTCTGATACATTTGTTTCAGACTTCTTAACTCTGCCAGAATGTCCAAGAGTACCATTACCGTTTGACTTTCACTGTTCTCCTTCTCTCCTAGACCTTGTTTCTTCTCTGCTTCTTCTTCCTGTCGTTTCCTTCTTGCCTCTTCTTCTCGCTGTTGCTGTTCAAGGAGAAATGCTTGTTCTGCCTCTTTCTGCTGCTGTAAAAGTTTCTCCAATTCTTCTTTCTGTCTTTGTTTAAAATCGTCGACGTGTGGTAAAGAAGGAGAAAGTGGCGAAGGTACTGGTACCGGAACAAATTCTTGCGAAGAGAGAAAATCTACTAAATCCCAGTTGAAATCAACCTCTTCTGGAAGTAGCGCTGTGTTAACTTTGGTAGCCGCTGCTGTGCCATCGCTTTTCGTCTCCAAAGCCGGTGCACCCCAATTCATCGTCTTCTTAGTTTCAGTCATGTTTCACAAAACAATGTCGCATCGATTCACTGCGCACAGACGCTAGCGCACCTATAGAGGGAATGTGACGTCACAGGTAGCTCTCTTCGGATTGGAAGACAGACTCCGCGAAGTGACTGAATTTTGTAACGCGTGTTGGGATTGGTGAACAATTTCAATCAGTTTCGATTTGGTCTTCCACTATAAATAAACGCGGTTCACTTCATTCCCTTCACCTGTTCCTCGTCACAAGATGTGGACCAACGTTGAATCCTCTACTTTCGTATCGTCGTTGTTTGTCTGTACGGACTTACCCATGTATGTTAAATCATCATGGACCATTATCCGAATCACCGATGCGACTGTTTGGAAAAGAAGACGCTATGTGGAGAGACAATGTTGTCTGAAGCGAGTCCTCATTTATGGACCAGAGGTTAGACGAAGTTTGAGAAAGAGAAGAAAATCAGTGCGATGCCCTCTGTGTTAACGAAATGGTGTCAACATAAAACAAAACCAAAGGTTCTTTTCAGGGCCACTTTCATATGCCTCGAAAAGATATTTATTCTTTCTTGCCTAAAATTTTTTTTTAGTCGGTTGTATAATTTATATAACGGGTCAACCAATTGCCTCGAAAAGATTTACTCTTTCTTGCCTAAAATTTTTTTCTAGTCTGTTGTATAATTTTGGTATGATAGATTGATGTTCATCAATCTTTGGTTATGTTATAAATGTCTCTGTCTCTCTATTGTATTTGTCTCTACCTAGAGTAGCTGCGCGTATTCAGGTCAGCCACTTGCTATATTGTTGCAAGTGTCCAGTACCGTGACGTCACCCTACCTGTTCCATTGCTATTGTCCCTATTCAAAATTCTCTTGACGCTATACAGGCCCAGGGTGTGCCATTTGACGCTATAAATCTTGCGTCTATACAGGCCCGGGGTGGGGTGGGGTCTGTAATGTATTTTCCCATTGACGCTATATTCGCCCCCTATTACTACTGTCCGCATAGGGAGCCATGGCGTGGAAACTCGAAACCTGTTGGCGAGAAAGGGCAACGGCGAGTCTGTTACGTATGCCAGGTATATGTTTTGCCCTGAACAAGATATTTAATTTAAGACAAGAGAGTACAAATTTGCGAATGAAATATATGATGTTTGTGTCCTTAGAGGATTGCTTGTTTATAATTTCAACTAAGGCTTGATTGTCAGTTAGGAAATAGATACATTTATTGGATAAGTGTTCTCCCCAGATCTCAGCTGCCAGAATGACGGGGTAGGATTCTAGGAGCGTTATATTTTGATATGCCCATGTCTGATCCCAAATGCCATAGAAATTGTGTGTGCCTAGAATCGCACGGTATCCAACTGGAGCCGAATCATCTGTGTACAAGTCCAACGTGTCGGAAGTCATCCAAATGTCAGGTAAGAATGAAGATCTGCCGTTAAAACCGGTTAAAATGTTTTGCCAGGCCCTTAAATCTTCCTTTACCTCATTTTTTAGTCTAATGTGGTAATGCGTATTTGAGATGCCAATTGTCAAGTTGATGAGTGGCCTTAGAAAAGTTCATCCCGGCAAAACTACTGCGCAAGCAAAGTTAATAGTACCTATGATGGATTGTAACACCTTGAGAGTAATTTTATTTCGAGCCAGATATAAATGTATGAGTTTATTACATTTTTCTAGTTTGTCCGTAGGAAGGCGAACCTCCATTCTCACGGAATCCAATTCGTATCCGAGCTACGTGATGGTTGTTGACAGGGCAAATGTTTTATCCGCAGCCATAGGAACGCTGATGTCGGCACAGTCAGGAAGCGATCAAGCTTATGCTGACATTGGACACGAGACGCATCTAGTATAAAAAAAATCGTCATAATTATGTGTCATGTGTGTTATATATAACTTTGTGATCGCTTTCCATTGAAGAGAATTGCTAAAGGTCTCAAATATTCGGGGTTGTTCGGATCGTTGAAAACGAAAAAGCTGGTTGTTAGGTCGCTGCGGTTGCTGGCTGTATTGTGTTAGTACCTTAAAGGGCTGAAAAAAATTGGTTTGAGACAGCGAATGAATGAGTGTCCCCCTAATCAAGTAAAGAACTTGTGCTAAAAATTGCATGAAAATCCCGATGAACAGCGACCGCTTTTGTGGTAACGAAAACAAACACCCTTCGGATACTTTATGTTTGCAATTTGTGAGGGATAGTTTTCGTGTGTAGTTGTTATGACCCGACTCTAGCACAGCCTTCATGTCGAACTTTAGATGCGTTTTAATCCATTTAGCTTTCCCCTTTGCAACTAATTGTCTAAAGTTTGCATCATAGTACCTCCAAGCAGATATATATATATATATATATATATATATATATATATATATATATATATATATATATATATATATATATATATATATGAATCGATTCTTTAAAAATCAAGTCAAGACCTCATAAAAAGTGCTCAATGTATAAATATTTTAAAAGATTCTATACAGTCATATTTTCATTTCAGACATGGAGGTGCTCACAACTAGGCAGCACTTCAAATAGGATTACTCCATTGGTCGCGTAACTTCTCTAAGAATGTTTTCTCAGATACTACAAGGCTGATGCACCAATCCCTCTGTAATAACACTTTAGTCTGAATTTATGTTGACGTTGTTTGGGTTTTAATACAGTGGTACGACTTGAAAGTTAATTAATCTGAAAGGAAGTGAACGCATGTATCAAACAAATAGCTAACTTATTTTAGAATCAATACAATGGGCCGTTCCTTTGATCCAAATCAGACTCGTTATGAGACTGCAAAGAGGTTTTAATAAAAATTCAAGACTAGTTTAGCTAAGCTGTTTCCTGAAAGTTGTAAATGATTTATCTATGGGGATCATATGCCACGCTCGAGCACACGTAGAGAGGATGCAATCAGTAACATGCTTAATGCTGTAGACATTAGTGTTACGCTACTTTACCATTACATTTAAGATGGACTCCTTTGTAGAACAAATATACTCGCAACACCAAATCGTAATCACAATGAGAATAAAGAAGATCACGGCCTGTGCGTTCTAGTTGGAATTTACCATTTTGTTTCTGACACATGAAACTCTAATGGGAATTTAAGATTGCATTTGAGTCACCACAGAGTTTGATAAGAATTTAAAATACGACATTAGAAGGTTATAGAGCCTACAAAAGTTTTAGTATGGCCGATGAAACTATTTTTGGCCCAATGGAATTTTAAAATATATTGTCTAGTTACAGACATCAAGCACAGAGAAATGCAATAATATTTTATAGTCAACTCAAAAGTGATTTATGTGTCACGCACGGTTGAACGCGATAAATTTGCTGTAATGAGTGTGTATTTGTGACACGGGTGAGTGTTCCTCCTGCATATGAGAGAGAGAGAGAGAGAGAGAGAGAGAGAGAGAGAGAGAGAGAGAGAGCAAAAAGTTTACACTGATATCTCAAAATGAGATTCCAGTTCACCAAGTCTTGGCTACCTGCGAAGGTACCTACCAACCAGTAAAGTTTTAAACAATTGACTTCTAGTAATGTCTAAGAATGAATTATCCCATATTTCATACGGTGCACGTTAATAAAGCCACATGTTTCAAACTTAACTGCCAAGGAATGGTCTCACTGGCATTTCACAGCCTTCACTCATAGTTCTTTAATAGCTGTGTTTTAATTTTTATGATATTAAAAAAATTCAAACAATAACTATATGCAGACAATAATACAATGCATATTTGCATTGCAAGTTTATTGAAACTTTCCTCCTCAAGAGTGTAAGCTATAAGTTGCATTGCTGTTGCATACGCTTTGGCTCATGTAAAGCAAATAGATATACACTTTAATGATTCCTTTTAACGTTCGCTGCACATTTAGCAACTTAACATATGCTCTTATGAACGTTGTCTAATGATTTCCGAACTATCCTTGATGAGGTTCAAAATAGAATATAGGTGCATTTTCCAAGAAATCATATCCATACGATAGTTATTTAATGGCGAACTATAGCAGAATCGTGACCAACGGCTAAGGCGAACCTTTCTGAATCGAACATAAACGCAGGAACTGTCTCAATTATTTAGGATTTCTTTAATCTGAATAGTACTACAGGTAGCGTGTTATGGTCTATTTGCTCTAATCATAAGAGTGGTAACTTTTATTTATTGACTGAAGTAATTTACAACAAAAAACCACGGCTAATTGCGTCAAAAATGTCGACTTCACGCAACACACACACATACAAACAGGTGTATATATATATATATATATATATATATATATATATATATATATATATATATATATATATATATATATATATATATATATATATATATGTATGTATGTATGTATGTATGTATGTATGTATGTATATGAGACTCTGCCCTTTAAAAAGTAACAGAAAAGAGTGAAAAGCAATAAGCTTTGTAAAATTCATCCAATAAATTATCTCTCTAGAATGAAAAGTGAAAATGTAAATAAAGGCAACTTAGATACTGAGAATTAAATCCCAAATCATAGAATTACATATAGCAGTCCTAATACTTAAAGTTCTGAATAAATTTGAAAGGAAATCCAAATGAAATCCGACGCTGAAAGTGTTGATGTGCCCGCGAGGGCTCTTAAAGTGTTGATATGCCAACAGCCTTTTGTTGGATCACAATAATACAATCCAAGAAGAAATCCTTATTTGAAATTTCAGTATAAATCCAAGTCTCTATGTTCAAGAATGCTTTAAGTGCACTTTTGTATTTCCAGAGAAGAAGTAATTTTAATAATTCTAAACCAAATACTGTGCACGACAAGTTTGATTCTGCTCGGGTGTTAAACCACGAATAAATCTTTCTAATAACAAGATTATGTGTTCCACTTGTACTCAGGTCACAATTAACATTTTCTAAACAAAAACCCATTACCTAATGGAAAATAAGCTTCTAGAAACTTCTTAATGTTTGCAAAATATAATGTTTGTTATATTAGAAAGTCTGTTACCAAATGTATAACACAGAACCTGGACTATGTCAGGTACGCCAGGTAAACTGTAGAGGAATTTCAATATTCTTGCCCCAGACCCAAATAAACATGTTTACTTGTATTAATAATGATCCAGTTTTTAAATCCATACACATACGTAATATTCTCGCTTTGTATTAGTTGTTTACAGTATAAAGGATCAATAAGTCAGGTCAAGAAGAAAATAAACTTGATTTTGGACAAAGTTAAATCATGCATACAATGTTACATTACAAAAGCATACAATGAAATAAAAATTAAAAAAACAAACAACTAACAGATAGATAGATAGATATATAGGGATAGGCTGGTGAGGCTGGTGATAATGTATCTGATGCAACAGTATTAAATGTGAAGATGGATGAGAACTTTACCTGAGTAGCAGGTTTCTTTTTTCGAGAACATTGCGGAAAGTAGACAAACGATTTAGCAGATATTGGAGAAAATACTTCCTAAATGAAAATATGATCGTGGAAACTGAGTGATAATCAGAAACATGAAATTCGTGTAAACATATTGTAAAATTGTTCAGAACTATTTGATGCTTAAATTCGGACACATCAGTTTGAACAAGTATTTTATGCTCTTTGCTCTTTGTTCGTGTGTTACATGCGGTTCTTTTTTCTTCTATAAAATGTATCACTGTTTTCTACATTCTAGGTGCTAAAAGTTATTTAAAGTTTTAATGACCAATTTACAAAAGTGGGAACTTTTGTTTTCCTTAATATCATTTAAGAAACGGATATTTCATGTCTCAATGTCGGATTAAGGATCGTCGAAATAAAACTATAGAAGGACGCTTTTTAGAACTGATGGATCGTTTGCATTTTGATATGTGTTTGCAAGACAAGTATCTATTGAGCGGAGTGGATGTATGAGAATAAATTGAAGTAGCATATCTTCCATTTGATGACTAAAGCGAATGAGTACAAAACCATCATCGAAGAAGCCCGACTTTACATGCGCCATGTAGACGTTTTACCTAAAATGAGTAATGACATCAATCAAACTTTGCGAAAGAACGATAGCCAAATATCCGATACAGTGAGGAGTGAAAATCAAAACTTTAACAATTGCCTCTTGTTTTAAATGTACAATAACTCAAACGTTTATACATTCGCATTGTCAGCAATGCGGCCCCTAAACGAAGCCATGTATCAAACTCCTTTGGAGTTTCAACACTTGAACTTGTCCATGAAAGAAGCCAAACCTTGTGTACCACACTATTCGAACCTAACTTTGTAGAGAAAAATTACTTGAGATCTTACTTGACACTGTTACTGTTGAAGATACGAGACAGGTACCAACAACAGTCACGATTATGCAGAAGGATATGCTTTGTGGGGTTTCCACCCTACAAAATCGGGCAAACTTCATTTGGAACTTCAGTTAGCAAAAGCTCTGACCAACAAGGTGAACGTCAGCTTGTACGCAGAATTTGACAATACTCTCGAAACCAACAACTTGAGATACGTGGTTCTAGACTATTAGAAAAAAAAGATGGAGTAGGAAAAAAGATGGAATAGGAAGAATCTATGAAGACAAAAGACGAGGATTATTTTGAGTAAGAACAAGAAGATAAAGACAGTCATGACGTCAAGATGGCCAGAAGAATAAAAATATATCGTCTTATGTTTGCTACTGACATGGCTGCAAAAATTGCAAGTCCGACCAAAGATCATGTTTTGGATGTCAAAACAAAACTCTCATTGAAGTCAGATTCAACACGACAAATGTATGATGATGAGTAGAGAGTAAAAGTTGGAAGAGTATATGGATGAGGCCTGGAGTCTTATCTCCGAAGAGAAAGATTTATGAAAGTGGTATAAAGACTTGCGTGACCATTCCTTGCCTCCACTGACTTCTTTGGAGATCAAAAGCATTGAAGCTCTTTTGCAACAGTGCCCATAGACGAACCGAAGTTAATCGACTTACTTGACATATATTTTCAAGGACGAGGCCAGGTGTGAATTGATGGCTTGCCGTTACGTTTCAAAAAAGAATGGGTACCTGGAAACATTATTACCTTCTGAAACACATTTAGCACACCGCTTCCTGGAATTCTGATGTGTGCTAAAGATGAACCTACCTATCACAATTCTAAAGATATTCATGCCTAGTCATCAACACAAACGACAGTCATAGACAAGGAAACAATCGAGTAGCCTTCTAATCTCCCGCCCCATGCGCCGTTCCTACTTCTAGTTTTACCTTTTTATTCCATGTATGTGCATCAGGGGAATAACCATGTCATGGGAGTAGTTGTCCTGTGGGTAATGGACATGGGGGTAATTGATCAGAGGTGATTGACGAGGGAGGGGGTAATTAACCGGGGATAAATGATCGGAGGTAACTGTCATCAAACCATTGCAACACTCATATAAATATGTACCTGTTTTTTATTAATAGAATTGTGTTGCAAGTACATAGTCGTTATTAATATCAGTATCTGACAAGAGTTATAGATAGACCGCACCATAGATTTGCATATAACATCATCTATTATGTACTCATCATATTGGATTTATAACATACTTTGTGCCTTCTTAAGTGCGGATTTGAACCTTCAGTGGTCATTTTTCTGGAAAAACTTTGGCTGCTGTTATATATTCAAAATATAGAATAAGAAGACTCCGATAAAATTGGCTTACACCTTCTTATAGAAACAAGGTCTATTATCTCATAATTCGAAATCCTTACTCAATCTCAAGCAGAGATCTTACCAAATTGACTTCAACACGTACTATTTTTAAAGCTACAATGTGTTTGTGGCTCAAAGCAGAATTATACTTATCAATTTACGACTGACATATGGCAGCTTGTACAGCTTTATTACAATAGATATTATATTCTTCATCTTCAGGTTATTGATAGAAAATAATTCAATAATGAACAAACTAATTAAATATTTTCTGTTATTTATAACATTTCCTTCATAGTAAGACACCATAATATAGTCGTAAATGAGCGTAGCTTTCAGACCAACATGTCTTCGTGACACAAAAATCGATGAAGAGAGATTTTGTAAATTTGTTTCCTAACTAATTCATATTCATATGCAATGGCTAATGGATTCAATCGTACCTTGGCAATTTATGCCGACCTGCGCCTTGGTAAACCGGTTCCTTTCAGAATTCTTTGTTTACTTGTTATTAAAAGAACACTTGCTGTAAATCTGGTTCAAGTACCTTGCCCTATCACTTGTGTCATATATATATATATATATATATATATATATATATATGTTAAGAGTATATATATATATATATATATATATATATATATATATATATATATATGATTACAAATATACGCCATGCAGATAGGGAAGTAACGTCCCTATATCTTACAAAATAATACTTGATAACATTAACATAATTTTAAAGTACGAATATTTATTAACGGAGATTAGAACCCGAGTCCACTTGTTACGGTACCCATCGCCCCGCAAGTACGCATCAACCTACATACCATCTCAACCGTGTAGCATCATTGTTTCTTGATGTGTGCATGGTGCGCGGACCAGGTATGGAATCTCCATTGAGAAAGAACTAAA
>JAECUM010057431.1:0-27963 GCA_016617855.1 Megalonaias nervosa
TATATATATGTGTGTGTGTGTGTGTGTGTGTGTGTGTGTGTGTGTAAATTCCGGCTTGATTCTATCGATCAAAATTATGTATATAGACATAAAGAACCTCGTTTCGGTTGTTATATCAGAAATTCGAAGAGATGCAATTGCCATAAATGGTCTTCTTACTCTGAATCAGAGAAGTTAAATCAAATCTAACACAGTGTAAATGGACTTCCTTTACAGTGAATCTTCTTGGCATGTGTTATTGACTGGAACATCACAAAGTCTTTTAATATTCTTAATATCAACAAATTTGCAATTCAAAAACTAAAATTTCAACTAAAACAGCAAACAATTACAACCGCTCTGGTGGCCTAGTGGTAGAGCGTCCGCCTCGGATGCGGGAGGTCGCGGGTTCGAACCCCCGCCGAGTCATACCAAAGACTTTCAAAAATGGTACTAACAGCTACCTCTTTAAGAGGTTAGTGTTAGGACTGGTTGGCCTGGTGTCAGGATAATGTGACTGGGTGGGACATCGTGCTACATGTCTGCGGCATGATGCCCCAGTGCTAAACATCTCTATAAACTGTCACACTGCAGACGTCGTAGCGATATCACTGAAAATTTTTTCAAGCTACGTTAAAAATCTAAAACACACACACACACACACACACACACACACACACACACACACAAACACACACACAATTACAGCACTCTGACGTCATAATAATTTGAAATGGATGGTGGCTGTGAAGGTACGTCTATTAGGTAAAGCGACTTACGAAGCGGTCACTTGTTTTTATCAAATCCAGTGATGTTCTATCAAGATAACATGTTTCAGTACTCTTAAGTGCGCACGCTAAGGTTGTTATAAGAGTCAAATGGCTCACCACGTGATGTCTGATCGTCAGTGTAGCTAATCAAAACATGCAGTTCTTGAGTGTGTATTATGCATTACCAATCATCAACAGAATATATTTTCTTTTTGTCCGTCTGTTCGTCCGTCATTGTGCGTATTATGCCACTTCGTTTTTTTCCGGTCTTGGGCTTTCAGTGAAAGTTTGAAGATTATGTTTAACGTGTAAGAAGTAAAAATCATTCCCCCTCCGAAGGTTTAATGATTATTTTTATTTTTCTATCATTTGAATGTATATCAACCTCAAATTTTATTGCACTGTTCCATTTTTATACTTTATTATTTTGAAGAAAAAAAACTACATCAAAACACTCTCGCATCACAGTATGACAAAGGAAACTCATAACATTCAAAGTCATGTTATAACACATTTATTGACATTTAATTCTGGCTTCTACAAGGAGTTAACAGAACCAGAAAAATACGATATTGACCTAGACCTGGGTCAATATTCTTTGTATGGGGTTCATACTTTTTTAAAAAAAATCTCATCAGCAGTATAATTGTATAGAAAATCTTACGTTAGTGCTTTTAGATAATATGAAATTTATGAAACTAATTAAATAATATTATAGGCCACGAGTGTCTTGCTTTTTATTCAACGAGATATATAAATATTATGTTTAATGGATACGAGTTTTCGGATTTTGTAAGTCATGTATGACGATCAGGAGTCTGACTAGGTCAATGATGGTACAGAGTGACTTTATAATGTGTTATATCATAGTTAACATTACGATCGTTATGGCTAAAGGTTTAGAACCAAATAAATAAAAATGTCACGTAATACAAAAGAGTTAACTATGCTGATAATAATAATAATAATAATAATAATAATAATAATAATAATAATAATAATAATAATAATAAAATTTAAATAACAGAAAGAGAATACCCTAAAATCCTTCCAAGGAAAGGTGTAAACTGGTAAGTTGGTAAAAGTAAGTTGGTGAACGCGTGTTTGGTGTTTTGTTTGTTTTAACATATTGCCCAATTACCCAATACCATGTTTTATTTTTCGAACAAAATGCTGAGGCGACGGTTGAGCTGGAGAAGTGTAATACTAAAGAGTTGAATTTTACGCTGAATTACCCTTTTACACTGAGACAAGTGAAATTGTCATCCAAGTAATGTTTTCTTCACGTGACTATCGTACGGAAACTGTGTCAGGATACCTTAAAAGCTGAGGGGTTTCGATCAAAGAGACCTGAACAATTATAAAATAAACTTGCGGTGCAGAGGTGCTGACCCTGCATTTTTTTTCGCTTTAGAAATTGAGATGAATCACTGACAGATTTCACGTAAAAACACTTCTACTGTCATATAAATCAACCCAGAGGATAGTTTTTGTTCCAGTCAATATCATCGTAATTCACAGGAAAGAATAATTTGTAAAAACGAGTCACTTGTATATAGCAATTAAAAATAAAGAGACACGTCAAACTATCGTGTTACGCAACCATAAGGAATGAGATACCTGTTTTGCAATATCAATGAAAGCAGACGAATTCATCGAGAAACCGGTAAATGGCCAGAGATTGGTACCTCAGAAATACGATTCAGTTTATGTTTCGGTAAATTAGTTTTCTGACCATGGCTTCCTCACAGAAAAAAGAAAACAGACGATTTACCAGAGTTTCAGCTAAGTTTTTGTATTGAAAGCATACACACAACAATAATGCGTACCATGTATATAACTTATCATAAATCATTAAAGAAAACATATGATACAAATAAGAAATGAAACTGTGCAATATTACTAATGACAGAAAAGGAAAAATAATCGAATAAAAACATGGAATATCAAAGTCATGTGATTTCTGTTTGGATTCAATGCCTATTAGTATCAAATACAAATAAGCCAAACCTGCTGTTGTATTATTGACCCACTGGCTAAACGAAAGGGTAGGTGGGATTGTCGTAGTGAGTGGGTTGGGTGTGGGTGGATAAATACTCTCTTTGCAAATGCTGGCTATTCATTAATGATATCGTTGTACACTGTTCACTCATATAAATTCAAGTGTTCAGTCCTTGCAACTGCATATATGGTTAACGACTGGGGTTCTCATAGCTTCCAAGATATGTTAATTTACGTTCTATCCGAGTTGGCCCAATCGGAATGCTCTTGGTCTTTTCCGTAAAGTCGAGAAGGAAACCTTGGATGTTATTGAAGGACACTGAGAGCTATATTCTAAACTATTTTAGGTCACATGACACAGTGTGGCAGCAGAAACAGACAAAGGTCATAGTCGAAACTTTATCGGCCTTTGCTGTCGCAGCATATGTGGTGCACTCAGACAGTGTTTGTGGGTTGGGTGGGGGAGATGGGGGTGGGTGAGTCGACTGAATGTGTATTCCTAAAATAACTTCTGAGGTTATTTCTTCACATGGCGGAAATGGCCGAGTGGTGCTCTGATCGCGATCTGGCCCTGCTTCTAATGTTGAAAATATTCACACTATCCACAGCTGCAGTTCCATCACTGAATCAAGCTTTAAATTTCTGGCTTGAACGCTGCAGGAGGACTTTAGGAGCATTACGCACGTCCAGAATATCAAAATAAGACTTGAATACTACTACTACTACTACTACTACTACTACTACTACTAATTACTACTAATTATTATTATTATTATCATCATCATCATTATCATTATTATTATTATTATGGGGTTTAACGCCATTTTTCAGCACTAGATAGGCCATACTTGGCGGCCAGTATAATGGGTGGAGGAAGAATCCGGGAAGGCCCAGAAAATGCCTCCGACCCACGGGAAGCTACTGACAAGCTTTCTAACAGAGCTATATTGGCCGAGCCCAAGATTCGAACCCTAGCAGACTGAGGTGAGATGGCAATGATCCGTGACAGAGATCGCTTTAGATCACTCAGCCACTCGGGGCCCCAGCAGTAGTAATAGTAATAGTAGTAGTAGTAATAGTAGTAGTAGTAGTAGTAGCGCTAGCAGTAGTAATGGTAAAAGTAGTAGTAGTAGTAATTGTAATAGTAGTAGTGGTAATAGTAGTAATAGTACTAGTAGTGGTAGTAGGGATAATGGTAGTAGTAGTAGCAGTAGCAGTAGTAGTAGTAGTAGTAGTAGTAGTAGTGTGTGTGTGTTTGTGTGTGTGATTTGGATTTTTAACGTAGCTTTAACAATTTTTCAGTCATATTGCTACGATGTCTGCAGTGTGGCAGTTTATTGTGATGTGTAGCACTGGGGCATCATGCCCAGAAATGTAGGATCATGTCCCACCCAGTCACATTATCCTGACACCAGGCTGACCAGTCCTAACACTAACCTCTTAATGCTGAACGCCAAGCGAGGCAGATGCTAGTAACATTTTTTATAAGTCTTTGGTATGACTCGGGTTCGAACCCGCGACCTTCCGCATCCGAGGCGGACGCTCTAACCACTAGGCCACCGGAGCGGTTAATAGTAGTAGTAGTAGTAGCAGCAGCAGTAGTAGTAGTAGTAGTAGTAGTAGTAGTAGTAGATAAATAATAATAATAATAATAATAATAATAATAATAATAATAATAATAATAATAATAATAATACTTTCAATCACGGGAATTATCGATGAATTTAAATTGTTAAGACATTGAAGTGGTAACTAAACCTTCTGATATGTGAGAGGTTTAAGATAAGTTTAAATTAGTTTCAAGTAAATGAGTTTATTATAGAAACCTGGTATTTATGACATTTATTCCTTATTAATAAATACATTATTTAACGAGATGTAAAATTATGTGTCTATAAATTTAGAACTTTACTTCGAGTTCCTAATAGAAACCTAAGATTAAAACCTTGATGCGACAAGGTTCTCTATTTCATTGGCAATTCCTCATTCTTTTTTGACAATACATAAATGCACTGAAAAAATTAGAATTTCCAGAAAAATCGATTCTTATCTTGCATCCTTAAGGCATACATTACCATCTTATCTATGGATGCTCTTACATTTCTTTGAAAAACTTTTTTTTTTTCACAGCTGAAATTCTCCAACGCTAGTATTCCCTGAAGATGCTTTTAAACACATAGGGTGCCCAGGCTCAATTTGGCTATGTTTATGTTTACACTTTATCAACAAGTCCTTTTCTTTCGAATCGAAATATTAGGATGTGGGTTTCAACCTATTTAATTTTTAATTTGTATTTTTAATTTGTATTTATACTATTTACATACAGAACAAAATGAGAACATTTTTATTTTTTAAATTTATATTGATACCATTTACACCAAACACAAAATAAGAATTTCGTTTCGTTTAATATACAGACCAATGTATATATACCGTCTATACTCGCTTATAAGTCACGTCGAACTGCATACAATAAGCAGACCCTTTTTGCCGTTTCATAAAGTTAGCACCGATAGGTTAGGGTCTATGATGTTTGTTCTACTGGTTACTCCTAACAAACTGCATAGACCCAGATCTGCCGGTGCATTATGCTACAGCAGATACGAGTGAATGCAGCTTACAATTTGGCTCGACATTTAAACAAGTATAGATCGTTGTGGCTGATGTTAGTATCTTTTTGCGATATCAGAAACCAGCTTTGTTATTTCTTAATGATATGGGGTAAGAATTGACAACATATATACAGTTTGTCATAATTTCCTATGAGAGAGAGCAAATTTGAGGGTTTGATGTGGGTGTGGAGAACGAACTGCAGGGTCTCATAACTGAACGCCAACACACTGAAGTTTCTTTTTTTTTTTCTTTCTCGCTGCTATCAACTTCCATTACAGTTCAACGGAATTTGATATATTTCTAAAACCTACACTTCTATAGTATTTTGTTTCTGTATATATGGTACTACTAAATTTTCCATGCTCATTTTCGTTTTACAATGATTGGTTTGGAACTATGACAGGTTCACAGGTTACAGAGGGCATTTTATATTTAATTTACAAAATTGGATAACGGTCAGTTAAAAACAATGAAACTCAAGTGTTTAAATATTTGAATGTTTCGTAATTGTCATTATCTAGGCAAATAAGGAATGCCAGGTCCATTTCTTTTGATAAAATTAGCTTGCGGAAAGATTTTGCTTTTTCTGTCGCATTTCTGTTTGCATAGGTTGCTACGTCAAGATTTTTTGCTGTTTTGTAGAAGAGTTCCTTTGCTTCCTATTTTATATATATATATATATATATATATATATATATATATATATATATATATATATATATATATATATATATATATATATATATATATATATATATATTCTCTGCTGCTGATACGATAGATTTTAGCTCGTATCTGACCAGTAATGCACATTTTAGACAAGTTTTATGTGTTTCTGCTGAACAGTTCAAATCTAAAAGATGTGTACATTTGACTTTCAGCCAATTAAACAGGTGTGTCGCAAACTCCTCTCTAAAATAAATCCATGTAATAAATAAATAAATAAATAAATAAGTGATCTGACCTTTTTTTGTAGAAACTTAGCAAAATTCATTATGTCTGGTTTATATTTGCTTTAAAAAACAAACAAAAAGCCCAAATAAACAACAGAAAAAAATAAGAAACCCAAATAAACAACAGAAAAAATAAGAAACCACATATAAACAACAATCAAAGATCAACAATACAAATAAAAAAGAACCTATAGACCACAAAAAGCAAAATAGAAACAAAATAAACAAAATCTCCATAAAAAAGACAAAAGACAAGCAAAAGCCCCACATAAACTAAAAAGAAACCCCATATAAACAAAATTCCCCTAATGGATAAACAAAAATAAACAAAAACCCTTTATAAACAAAACAAAAGACAACACAAAAAGAACATTTGTATATAATATTCTATAAAAAAAAAAATTGAGCTGAAACCATTTTAAAAAAAGTCTCTTTAGCCGACTTATTTAAAAATCGATAATTTGTATCCAGTCCAAGCTCCCATACAGGTTGAGTTGACGACTTCCATTGATCTCAGACTTTGGGGTACTTGCTTGTTTCAATCAGAAATTAATAATAGTTCAGCACCCTTTTACTCTTGAGTACTTTATTGTAAAAGAAACCCTGGTATATAGGATCTATAGTAAATAACGTCTTTAGTTTCAAATTCTTTTATTGCTTTTACAGTACCCTTTGCAATGTATACAGTTAATACGATCTGGAGCAGCAGAGAGGGTGAACCCTACAACTTTGTAGAGACCTTATTTTTGAAAATTAAGGGTTCCTACGAAGGCTGAAAAAAAAAAAGAAGTTTTTGCCTAATAATGAAAACTTCTTTAATTGACCAGATTTTTTCACAATCTGGTCACGTACGTATGTCATTCACCCTCTCTGCTGCTATAAATTAAACAGCCATATAGATATTATCAATAATGAGTACTGGAGAACCACACTCAGCTAAATTAGCTCTACTGCTGCCATGATTTTTATCCAAAAATTGTATCAAGTCCGTTGCGATATCTTGACCTTGGATCGTGTAAATTTATCGTTACAAAAATAAGGGAGTAGCTTGTGCTTTTGAAAAGAAATTTTTAAATTTATTCATGTCCATGTCGCCTGAACACCAAGTATAATAAATATTTTGCAGCGTATGATTATCTACGCAATTAAACACAACCAAAATGTTACAGTTGTCTCTGATTACTTTTGGAATTTGTGTATATCTCTGTGTAACATAAATCACGTCTGTATTTTTATGTCTACCTCGTGAAAATATTCTAGCTGGATTTGATTGTTTGTCCAGCATAACATCATCATACACTACTAAATTATTAATGAATCCATCCAGATCATCTACGGATGGCGCTTCATCAATATCAGTAATAAAGTTTATGATATTGTCTTCATGTAACGATTTTGCGTTTTCATTAAGATCTTTAAGTACTTCGTAACATCGCTGATCATCTACAGATGGTGCTACTAAATATAATTTATCCCACTTCAGCCATCGCATTATTAGATTAAGCAATAATTGCGTCTTTCCACTTCCAGATGGGCCTATTATAATCATTCTGATAGAATTTGGTAACGCTGGATGGTGCTTTACTGGCTCTTGTTTTCGTGTCGCAGAAAAGTCAATTATATCCATATAATAAATAATATGAGTCTATATTGTGTTCGATGCAGAGCACCTACCGATACTACTGAATTAACGACAGTAACAACAAAAAATAAAAGACGTGCACTTACAGGCAAGTGTGTGAAATGTGATACCAAGAAATATAAATTTGTCTCCATGACTAAGTCAGGAACAAAGACAGGTGGTGATATAGCCGCTTTATTAGGAAAATTACCAGGAACTCCATGGGCTAAATATCCCGGTGAGAAACATTTACCCGGATATAATTATTGTGGCCCAGGAACTCGCCTCGATATCCGACTCGATGATCAAGATCAACCAAGACCCGGAGAGTATCCAGTAAATAAGATTGATCAAGCATGTCACGTTCATGATGTCGCGTATAAAAGTAAGGATTTGCAGCACCGACATCTCGCGGATGTGAAATTGATTCACGCGTTAAATTCTATACCTAATAAATCTCTCAGAGAAAAATTAGCTAGTTTTCTAGTAAAAACTGCTATGAAAGGTAAACTAGTGTTAGGGGCTGGTAATTAATTATATAACTATCATAATGGAATCTGTTTATTATTCCCCGAGAGGATTCTGGAGAGGTAAAGCAGCGATTAGTAAACTCGCCGAAGCAGCAAAAGTTTCACGTAATGTCGCTGCATCATGGTTAGCACGACAGGCAATATGGCAAATCTTCCTAAGTCCACCTAAAAGAATTCATTACGCGCATTTTGATGTTAGTGTCCCTAATGAAGTTCATCAAGCAGATATTTTGTTTTTACCACACGATACCATTAAAACACGTGGACGAAAATCACGCACGTACAAATACGCGTTAACTGTCGTTGACATTGCGAGTAGATATAAAGAAGCGGAGCCATTATCAACAAAGACAACATCTGAAGTTGCATCTGCGTTTGAACGCATTTATCAACGTGGTGGTCTACGATGGCCACGGTTATTACAAGTTGATCCCGGTAATGAATTTCTTGGAGTAGTATCATCGTTGATGAACAAGCACAACGTTAAAATCAGACGAGGACATACTGAAATTCATCGTGATCAGGCAATCGTTGAAAGATTTAATAGAACACTTGCCGAGCGGTTATTCGGATATCAATACGCAAAGGAAATATCTACTGACTTCAAAGATAGATCTCGTGAATGGGTTGCAAGATTACCGAGTGTGATAGCTGCGTTGAATAATGAAATTACTCGTGCAACTTCCATGAAACCTTCTAATGCGATCAAAAAAAAATATATACCTAATGGTTACGGACGACATGAATCTTTCTCTCAACCAGTATTAGGTAATGTTACAGTTAGATATTTATATGAACCTGGCGAACTTGAAGGTGGTAAAAAAGAGCAACCGATCCTATCTGGAGCGTAACTACACATAAAATTTCTAGCGTGGTTAGATCCACTGGTAGACCTCCAATATACAGACTAGATTCTACTGCCCCTCAACGCGGATTTGTACGTGAACAATTGCAAATAATTCCTGAGGATACACAATTACCACCAAGCTCAGTTTTGTAAACGTCCAGAGCCTCGACGTCGATTACAATCAAGACAAGTCAGCATTACATTTTCACGTGTATGACCAAGATCACTATTAATTCTGTCTACGGTAAATTGTCTTGGATTATTATTTGAATGCTGCCATGACATATTACAGTTGCAACTTGCGCAATGATTATTTTGTAGTTGTTTTAGTTTTATAATAAATTCAACATCAATATCAAAATCACGATTATTTTTTTGGTCACATTTTTTATAGCTGACTAATTTTTTATTGATATCGATATTGTTAGCGATTTCTTCAGTTATTACGTAATCTACAATAACTCTACTCAGTTGCGATATTCTCCTGACTCGAGATACGGCGAGATAGACTAAATTCGACCATTCGATCCGATCATCTACAATCCAGATTTTAGTATCAGTTATAGTTAATCCTTGTGACGAGTGAATTGTTATAGCATATCCTAACGTCCACGGTGATTTATTCATACTCAGCGCATTCTCAAAGACATTAATATCGACTAAAATAATATCATTCAAGACAAGATTCTGTATCCTTGGTGGAACCAAGGCACCTGGTATTTCAACATCAATATTCTGTCGTCGAGTATCTGCTGGGCGATAACACAAAGGTACAGGTAGATCTGAAAACTTTTCTTTATGTAACGTAAATAATTTATTCTGTAGTTCATCACGAACTATCTTTCTACTCGCGACTATTAAATCAGCGGGATTCCATGAAGTCCAAAATTCATTCATAGAAATCTCTGGAATTACTCCTCGCATTATCTCACATTGTACTCTGTCTGGCTGAAGCCTGATTAATCTTTTAAATTCCTTCAGCGGTTCATCAATAGCTCTATGATCATTATGTATTTCTTCATAATAATTTACGTTATTCTTTAGCCATTCATGTGGAGACTGTCCAACAAAGGGTGGAGGTTGACCATGATCGCCGCACATAATCACAGCAGTATTCTTCAATAACAACCAATCAAGAAATGTTTTTAGTGTTTCTAACGACACCGTGCATATCTCGTCCCATATAATATATTTAGGTATATATTTTTCACCCATCCGCGATGGGGTCCACGTGTCTCCACACCATCTAAAGAAACTGTGATATGTACATGATTTTACTCCTCGTTCTTTTATTTCCCTAGCAAGTTTATGTGTAGGTGTCAAAACAATTATATCTGAACTATTATTCATAAATAAATTAATCGCACGAGTTGTTTTACCTGACCCTCCACACCCATTAAGATAAACAGTCTTATGTCTAGCCACAGGATCGTTCACAGATGGTGCAGATGACTTTGATGTTTGATTATTATTTCTGTAATATGTCTCCACAATTTCAACATCTGCAGATTCAGAATAACTAAGTATATTTTCTTGTTTTATCCTCCACGTCCCCCATTCACCATTACCGAGTTTTAATAAATCCTTATATTTTTATGTACATAAAATGAATCCGTAGCGACTCTGACAGCGTGACGAGGAAATTTATTTATCATCGATAGTAGGTTTATCGAAACATAAGCTAACATCGAAGATCTTAAATGAGTAAATTGTGGTGAGTCGCCATCAAGGTAGCTCACAATGGTACCTAGTTTTGTTCCATCTGATAAATAAGCATTACATCTGTTTATAAACGTATTTTTCTCAGTTGTATCAGCGATTATAAAATCTAGTTCAGCATCGTCCATAATCAATCTTGTACACGCTCGTTTATAATCGTATGAACCACCTTGAGTAAATTTACTGATTATCTTTCTACCGAGATCTTTTGCAAATTTCTCATCGTACTCGTTTCTGCATTTATTTATTTTAACAATATGATCTTCATCAATATCAGGGAATTCTTTTCTGGTATCATCGATATTAAATCTATTTGGTTCTGGTAACCAAACTTGCTTCTGTGAACTATACGATATAATCGCTTCAGTTACTCTCAACGATATTAAAAATCCAGCATCAAGCATATATCGCAATAGTACTATTGGAACCCAACATCGCTCTGAAAAATGTCTTCCAAACCAAGCATAAGTAATCGGATGGAGATTTTCTGCAAATTCGAATAATTCTACATGAGCAAATCCTGTTAAGTCAACATCTGGTAAATGTCCGTTTATCGCAACCCTGGTCATGTCATGTGTAGGATGTCCGAATCTCTTAAAGTACTTAGAACATACTCCATATCCAAGAAAACTCCCAGGATAACACGCTACCATATCAACCGAGATAACATCACTATGGTTGTATTTGGTGTTCCATAACCCACCGTGACCATATTCTATACAGCTTTTCTTGACATCTTCAAGGAATTCCGATCGTGTCGTTTTCCATGAATTTTTTTCCTGAGCGAAATGGGCAGCAACCGATGGTACGGTAAAGCAGTTATTCAGTAATTGTCCAACTATGACATCATCAGAGGTATATTTCAATGCAAGATGTTCCATTTCTTCATGAAGAAATTCTGTACGATAAATATCACCGTTAGGCCGTACAAACTGATCGTAATGATCATATTCCGAACTCTGAAATAACCAAACAGACACAGGGTCGCTTTTGCTGATATTTTTAATAAAATCAAAGATGTCACCATCATAAAACTTAACTTTTCTATCTCGTGGAAATATCGTTACAGCATTAGTCCATGCATGTGCATTATGATCAACGATTGTTATAGGGTTTCCATTTTTATATATATTTTGGTTCGTATAATATCTCTCCGGTTAGTGTTTTTACTGTTATTGGAAATCTTAATAACTTTTCTAGTTCAGCAACATCCTTAATAGATGCACCAGCATCTTTAACGGACTCTGCCCATGTGTTTATTTTTTTACGTCTTAAATCAGTTAAGCCATTACCACGTATCGCATTTGTAAAATGTTCTGTAACTCGTTCAGCTACGCAGTTTATTCTTGATATTTTCATCGGTTTCAGATCCGCAACATTAGGTTTATTATTTAGCGGAAATATTCCATATACAACTGCAGTTGCTGGATAACTCTGTATATAGTAGGGTTTATCAATGCCAGTAAGTATTCCGGGTTTAGATTTATTACTTAAAAGAACAATATTACCCCCGGACTGCACACGGACTGGATCACGCTTATCACGAATAATCCAAATATCTTCTTCTGTATTTACAATAAATTTTATTAAAATAAAATATTTTTGATTATCAAGGTGATTAATAATTACTTTTCCTCGTTTGTCATTCATCATATTAGTAACATTTCCAACTCTGAATGTGGACCATGCATGAACTGCACCATCGTCACGAAATTCCTTTTTTGCTTCACGAATACGTTCGGTTACCATTAATGCCAGATCCTGCATCGAAATACTAAGTTTATATTCTGATAGTCTGTCAAGGTCAAATCTAGCAGGGGAAGGTTCAATAACGGATAATTCCTCCATATTATAATTAGGGCAAGTATATATTTAATTGAACATTAATCTTTTGTATATGATTGAAACACAAAACAAATGTGCTTGGCTCAAAATTGGATATACGTCTCCGTGTAACAGATCATGCGTGAATGAATACTGTAGTTATCATATGCAATGTGTCAGAAATGGAAGTCTAGGACCAAAACCGTGTATTGTGTGTAGTACTGGAGTGCGAGGAAGAACTCAACTGTGTGCGCAATGCGGTGGTAAAAAGTACAGAGAGTTAAAACGATATTATGACAAAAAAAATAACGCTGACTCTCCTATAAAAACCGAAGAAGATTATTTGGCTAGATTTTCAAAAAAAATAATGATTTAAACAAATAGTATTATATATAAATGGAACAAAATGAGTTTGTGTCACATCCAATCATTACTAATTATGAAGCATCTCGTGATGGCGTGATTAGAAACTGCAGATTGAAAAAACCAGTAGGTAGTATTAATAATACTGGTTATCTTAGATTTACTGCTAATGGCAAGAAAAAAGGATATTTATCTCATATATTTACCTACGAGTGTTATTTTGGAATGATCAAGGATGGGTATGTGGTGGATCACATCAACGGCAATAAGCTTGATAATTCGATTTCTAATTTACGAGTTACTACACAGAGTCAAAATTGTAAATCCGGAAACACAGGAAGCTGTAAATTATACAGAAAGAGAGCTATTAAATCAGTGAATACAGAGACTGGGGAAGAAATTAGTTTTGAATCAATTAATTCTGCTGCTAAATATTTTGACATAGTACCACGATCGGTACAATTTGTCGCAGAAAATATACAAAAATCTTCCTTTTCCAAAAGATTTACACAAAAAATAAATTTTCAATACGTTTAGTCTACCGTATTTTTAATGATTACCTACTGAAACATGGTTGGGATACAATATGAGGTATCCATGAGAGATACATACGTTAATTTTCCCAAGGATTTTGTTTAGCCATAATTACAGTCACTGACTCTGTCAGGGGTTCATCTTCACCGCTCTCAGCATTGACAGAATCAGATAGCATAATCTTTCTTAATTGCATTACACGATTATCCACAATCTTTTTTCTTTCGTACTCGTGAGACAGTTCAGATTTAATATTTTCGATCGAACGTGCAAGAGGTGCAAATAGCTTTACCTGATTGTCGTTTACCATAGCTAGTGATTCAAGCATGGATTGATAAATTAATTTTATAAATCTGTAGTTTGAAGATAGTGTATATTTATTATCAAATTTTCTCTGTTGCAGTAATTCAAAATCGCACATGATTTTCTGAGGGTCGAGATTATCAGATATTTTTATTCCGTTATGTTTTAGTTTTTTATTAACACAGATGATATCATTAATGTTTTCTTGGTTCATTATATATATTTATTTTTTTATATTTAATATAAAAATAAACAAAAATATACAGCGCAGGGTGGCATTCGGTCTACCATTCCATAGTTGTATCAGATAAACCTAATGAGGTTCCGAATCTTTGTTTAGACATTTACCCCCCAAGAGACCCCTAAATATCCGTAACCGAAACTTTAGAGGCTCAGAGGGTTGTCTGTACGTGTAGGTCTTATTTGTGACCAATCAGATTTGTGACCAATCAGATTCTGTTTATTGCCTTACAAGAATTCCTAGATATCCGTAACCGAAACTCTAAGAAATCAAAGGCTGATTGGTCTTGTGACCTGGAATCTCATTAGGTTTATTTTTAGTTTGCGATTGTGTCTTTTGGAATGGCCCCTGTGTGGGGTACCCCTTTAGTGAAGTCACAAGGTCACGACCTCATATCACCCCCCGCTGTATATTTTGATGAGATGATATGATGATGAGATGATATGATGATGATGAAATGCCGTCTTCACGCCAGCACACCAACCCATAACGATCAACCAATGGGTTATTCACAAAAGTGAATCCACCACGTGTTGACGTAGTGGATTGGTGTACTCTGAAGACGGGGGTGGCTGGAGCCCCCAATAAATTATAAATTTTGGCATAAAATCGCCCCCCGCAGATAATTTATCCTTCTTGGGTTTCGAACCATGACCCTCCGGATGAGAGTTTCTACACGCTATCAACTGAGCTATCGGACCTTGTTATAAATACATATTGAAAAAGTTAGCATGTGTTTACCAATGTGTAAGTCATATCGTTATTCCTAAAAACTACAATATTCTTAACAAAAACCACATTTTTCTGTCTAAAATGAGATTTTATATTTCTAGTTTCCAAAATATATATAATTCTGTATAACACTGAGTCTATGCGTGGGCCGTAACAGCGGATATTGATTTAGTTATATAGCGGTCTTAAAATAACTTTACGCACAGCTGTTATGGAATAATCAATATGCAGCCACAGCTTTCTAGATTTCATTGTGTACGGATTTTATGTAAACAAAAGAATAAACATCCGGATATTTTTTTTTGTTATAAAAACGCATTATGATAACGCTCTATGAGCGTACATACAGGTTTATATTCAGTTCTTCGTTCCTCGTGTCCAGAATTCTATTATTTTGGTCTGTAAGTTTAAAGTGTATTCTTGTCAGAAATGGATTATGAACTCGCAGGTAAACGGGATTAATTGGTTCAATTACGATTAACCACCCTGGTGGGACTAACGGACTAAAACTGAATAATATGTACCCTTGCTGAGCTTGGCTAGATTTAGAAAGATCTACCTGATAGCTACCTTCAATAACATCACATACCAGATTGATTGCAATAACTGATGTTATGTTTACAATGCCTGGTGATATATGTCTACCGGCACCAAAGGGATTGTTATTGTGTTTTAGTATAGCCGGTGGTGGGGCTATTTGTTTCCACGATTCAATTACTCCCGGATAATATTCTTCAATAAGATCACTTAATGATTTCTTCATTTCAGCGTTATTTAAATCTGGTATAACAAATGTTTGTAAATCTTTTTCTGTTATTTTATAATGATCAAGAAATAATTGCTTCAAATTTGGTCTTGTGTATCTTATTCTACTAATATCAGTCGCAACGTTTATAATACTTCGATTGGCGATGTATAAATCGAATAAGATACCATTCAAGTGTTTTATTGACTCGATTATTTGCTGCTTTACGTTATCGTTGTAATGTTGTGATAATGAAATAAGTAAATTTCTTAGATCATTAAACATTTTATCGTATTCAGGTTTAAGATCATCAAAAAATTCTTTAATAAATCCTACATCAACATTTTCTCGATACCTCCCCCTCTGATGTAACTTTGAATGCTTTTCTATTCATCTTGGGAATTCTTTTACCGTAAAAATCGGTAAAGTAATATATATCGTCGTTTGGATCAAATTCAAATACTATATTATTCCATGGATATTTTTCTCGATATTCTGGATTTTTAATGAATTTTTCTTCACTCGTTTTAAATTCTTCTAGTTTTGGTTCTGAAACTCCATTATAAACAGGTGCGACTTCAGGCCATCCTAACACTGATCTGATCGAACTCTGATAAATATCTACAAGATATAAATATCTACAAGATAATCAGGAGAATTTATTTCAATCGCCGCTGATAGTGTTGGTTCATGAACAGTAATCGCTATTTTAGATTCTTTTCCTGTAATAGATTTAATTCTGCGTTGGAATTCATCATTAATCTGTTCTATTTGATAACTGCCCGTTGAAATTCCAACAACTTGCCAATCAGGTGTTCCATCCGGTTTATTTTTATTCGCAAATACCAGTGAATTATTTGCTGGTTGTCCACCAAGCGGTTTTGACCTGATATTAGGCCAGCTATGATAAACTCGTAATTGCGCTAATGTTATTTCCTTTGCTGGAATTGCAGTCGGAAAATTAACGCTAAATTCAGGACTGGTTGAACTTAATGATATCATAGTAGTTTTTGACGGCGTTGTATTAGCCACGATCTGCTGAAGTAATTCTAACGATGACATTATTATTATCGTTATTATTTAATTCTCCATCTTTCCGTCACTAGAGAACGCGTCGCGTTCCACTATGAATGCTTCATCGTAGGTTTTCATTATCGTTACGAACTCCTCATCAGATATTTTACCATCACTGAGATACGCTGAAATATACGAGCATAATTTAGTGTATGCGGCTGTTGCTGTGTGTAATTTCATCACGTACTCGTTTAATTTATCATTCGTACACGTAGATATTTTTTTAGAGATAATACTGAAAATACCTGCGCATGTTGTTGCCGTTGAAACTATAATCGTTACAACTGCAGGCGCTGTCATCGTTATTGTTGATAGTAATAATCCAGTTCCAGCAATAACAGCAGAAACCGAGTATACCATTATATCAATAACAACCATACGACGACGATATTTTTTTACCTTTATCGTGTAATCGTCGATGATATTTTTTAGTTTAGTTTGACACTCACATACTTGAGCGTATCTGTGACGTTGAACGTCGATAAATGATTCTTGATTCATTATACTTATTTAAGTAACTAATTCGGGAGTTTCAGCTACAAACTCAATACACCACCAATAAGTCGCTGCGGTTAACTTTTTATCATTCGCTATTAACATAAACGTTTCCTCGACATCTTTGTTTAACACTATAGACACAGTTCCAGAAAAAATATCGGTTGAATGACGCCATGTAAATGTGGTAAATATAGTAAATTTTTCAGCACAAAATATAGATAATCTGTATACACCAGTAACCTCTGCGGTATGTTTAAGAGTGTTATTTTCCGGTGTCCATGTTGCTTTTCCTGATGCGACTGTGTACACGATATTAATGATCTGCTTGTGAGGAATTTTAACGAGATTAGTTTTTTGAATAATGTTAGGAATACCACTAATGATATCGTTGAGTCTTGCGTTAATGTCAGCGAGATTAATAATAACAGTTGGTGGAGTTCCAAAAAAATCATTAATAGATCTGTATACATTTCTACGAAAATTTAGAAATGTTTGTATGTGATTATTATAGTCAGTTCTAAATGCAGTAATTCCATCATTGATACTCGTTAACGAAGTCGTTATTGGAATTTCCTTATCGTCGACGTATTTCTTCGTTGCAGCGTCGAAATCTGTTTCTGGTGTTCTGAGATTATTAATACCATTATTATTCATGTTGAGAAATGCACGCATTATACCACCGCGCACTGACACGTACTTGGATTCTTGATCATCGACGTATTTTTTTTGTTGCTGCGTCTGTATCTGCGATTGGATCTCCAAGATACGTAATTTTTCTTCCTGACATAATAATATCACCAGTAAATACATCACCAGTTTTCTTAACATAATCGTTAACCGACTTACCGGAATCCTGTATTTTACCATGATCAGTGAAAGTAACGACATTATTAACAACCGCATTTGGAATTCGTACAAGAACATCTAGTAGTTGTATGTTACTCGTTTTTAATCGTCCTTGTTTGTCCTGAAAAACGACGACTTCATTTTGATCCACACTTGTGATATTTAATAAATCATCGATTTCATTTCTGAGCTGATCAAGAGTTGCATATTTAGATAAATCGATCTTCTCCTTATCTTTGCGAGTAGATCTTCCGTAAATATCTACCATTATATTTACTGATATCTGTTTAAGTGTTATAACGTAGTGTAGTGAACGCGTGCACGACTTTATGAGGCGGTGCTGTTGATTTTGATACAGCATCAAGCACAGCGAGGGTTTCACGACCGCATATTGGAGGATCAGTTATTTTTTGTGTTGGTAGCGTTGAATACCAGATTGGAATATCGCCGGTAACGTACTCTAAAAATTCTTTTGGTGGTGTTAATCCATACGAATCGAAATAAATAATTCCACGTGGATCAATTGCATATCCTACCCAGTGCGTGCCTGGGCCAGAATTTTTATCTAGATTAATGATACCGGTTTCATGTTGCATTGCAACGGTAGGTAATTGATCGCGCATAAAAACACCTCTGAAATTTTTTATTTTTAATTGCTTAGCAGTATTAAGTAAATCAAAATTGGACATGGGTGTTATTAGTAAACTGTCCCTGGTAATCTTAGACCCTTTCCGTACCACGAAGGCGGGGTCCCTGGTAATCTTAGACCCTTTCCTTTTTTTTTGATTCCTTGTCCAGTTGCTTTCTTTAACGCCATTCCAGCGGCAGTTCCAACAGCACCTAATGCAGCTGCCTTTGAAACAGCTGGGGCTGCAGCTGCTATTAATGCTGGTATTGCTGCAAGAAGTGGAAATATACCACCCGTTTTAGCGATGTCTTTGATGGCGCCCGCAGACAGATTAAGTTTGACGCTTTTATTTGATTTTTTAGCGTCGTTGAAGTTTTTGAACTGACGCTCGGTCAACGACAGTTTATTTGCACCGGTCATCTGTTCTCGCTTTAGCGATATTTTTATTCCACAATTAATTTTTGATGCTGATTGCAGCCTTTTAATCTCACCAGGAGTCAGACTCACACTAACGTGATGATATGACATTATTAATATTATCCTGATTTTAAATCAGGTAATCTAATTACATGTTTTCTACTGGAGCATCAATAACTCTCATTCGTCCACCAACACCTTCGAGTAACATCGATTTATCGCTGAGTATAACGGCTATTGCTCTGTAATTAGGGATATTTACAATGTTTCTATTAACACGAGCTCGAAAATGAATATCTACAACAGATTGCCTGGTTAAATCTAAATGTTCTAGCGAAAAGTAATAAATCGGATACAGCAATGTAAAATCTAGCTGCGATATTTGTAAACCAGTATCAATATTTTGATCACGACCCATGAATGTCATTAATCGATCATATGCACGTGCTACATGATTTTGATCGAAATTCAGTAATATATCCTCGGATGGTTCTTGATGTCCATTTATCCTTAATGAAACCTCAGAAACACCGAGTTTGTCAAATATCATTAAACTTTTTGTTTGATTGTTTACACGTGTATTATCCTGAAGTGCAATAAATATATGTCTTGGTGCAGAAACACCTTGCTGAGAAGCTATCTGCCATGTAAATAAACCATCAATTGCACTCTGAATAACATCTGTGGTCATTGTTAACCATGACAACGTTGATTTACCGCTTTGACTCATAAAAGATAACAACCTGTCTTCTTCAGATATTGTTGGAGTCATCACTGGCATCCACAGGGAAAGTTTTGTTAGTACTACTTTACCATGAAGCGCCGCAGTTGCATTATCATCAGCTCCTTCAACGTGCCACATTGCATCATTATCATCGCTTTTTCGCACAAGTACAACCGTATGTTTGGCTCCAAAAATAACTTTTCTAACATTTCTACAGAATCCAAATATGTGTGACAGTGGAATTGCACATGAAAACATTCTATCTTTCAACATTGATTTACGTGATGCAAATCCTAAGTTGAAATTTGGATTTGGAAAAGGTAGATCTTCAACAGCAGCAGCAACAGGAGGAACAGCTCGATTATTGGGTTGTCGAAAAACCTGATGTCTACTGTCAGGGTGGTCAGAAGTATCTTTTGAGAACATCATTGATGGACCAGCTGATCTTGAGTAATCGTCGCTATATCTTGCAAGGCCAAGTATTGTTGTTGCAACGTCAACGTCTTTCTGGATTGATTCAATATTTTTTCCATCAATCATGTACGTAGCGCTGTCAAATAACGCCATAATACCATTATTAACAAAACCAAAAGCAACATTATTATCGTATTCAGTATCATCCGCTTTATAAATTTTACCTTCTACTTCAATAAATGCCTCAGCGGGTAGGAAATATCTGCTTGTATCCTGAACCTGTAGTTCGATTCGTCCACGCTGATTTGGCAGTCGTGCGTCATAAGAATAATACTGATAATCGCACACAGACTCATCCTTGAGAACTGGTGCGTCCATGTCAAACGCGGGGTCAGATATGCGCTTAAACATCTTTATTATTATCGTCTTCGTCTAACTCTAAGACCACTACCTGCTATCAGACTAGCGGTTATATTTTTTTCCTTTTCCGACATCGGGATATCAGCTAACTCCGCTAGTTTTTGATTAGCTGCTTGATTTATTATTTTACTTACACATGCAGGCATCACTTCAGTGCTAGGTAATTTCACAGGTCGGGTCGGTCTGCGTATTAATCGTGCTAGTCTATCTTTAATTGCTGAGAATGCTTTGCTAGCGAGATTACCAACAGCGCCTATACCCTTTTCACGAACAACATCAATAGCTTTCATTCCTAGCTGCTTTGCAATCGGTATTGCTTTTGGGGCTATCCTTCTAAACAGACCCTGAATAACATCACCTAATCCATCTCCGTAGGTCGTTTTGTATACCGGTAATCGAGAGTTTATTACCCTGACCATGGTAGGTCCACGTTGAGTACCATGCACGATCATTGTTATTATTAATTGTTTTTATCACTAATTACATACTTAATCACTATAATAATCATCGGCGATTTCATTAATAAGGGATCGATACACATTAATATCCATGATGCCGCCACTAAATAATCGTTTACAAATATCAGCTGCTTCATTAATGATTTCTGGGGAATTATTACCAGCTCTTTTTCCTCCGATGAGAATTTCTAATCGATCGACATCAGCAAGGACATTATTGGGGCAAGTAATAAGACCACTTCCTAAACCACTTCCAGTTGCGCCGGGAGCGTCTTGAAATTCTTCTTCTTCTTCTTCACTTGGTTTCGGTGGTTTCTTTTTACTTGGTTTCGGTGGTGTTTTTTGTGGTTCTGGATAATCACGAAGTGATTGCTCAAATGGTTTTGGAGGTTTTTGTAATTGTTTCATTTTTTCTCGTTGTTGTCGTTCTTGTTCTCGTTGTTTTCGTTCTTGTTCTCGTTGTTGATATTGTTGTTGTTTTATTATTTGTTGTTGTTGTTCTGGCGGTAATTGCATGAAGCTAATATAATTATCTATTGCATGAATATATTTAATATATTTTGGATCACTATTTCTAGCCTGATCAACGTTATAGTATATGCGAAATATCCATTTGTACCAATTATCACGACCTATAGTTTTATCAGCATATTCAGGTTTTAAATACTTTTTTCGATCATTGAAACTTATCACAGCAATCGTAGCTAAATCTTCTACATTTTCAATTTTTTTAATATAATAAATAGCATCTTCGGTAAATTTGTCATTTATGTTAATTCTTTCTTCTTGTTCTGGTAGACGTTCCTCTATATCACCTATTTCAACACCTTCAAGTTGATCTTTATCTTTAGGTATTTCCGGAACTGGCATCGCAGCAGCTATTTCGGCTGGAAGTTCACGTAAAATTTCTTTTGTCTTTTTTGTTCTTCTTGCTATTTTTTCAGTTCCTTCTGCTATTTTTCCAGTTACTTCAGCGGTTTTCTCCAACACAGGTTGAATACCTTTAGTGGTCTCAGTGATAGGTTTAAATAATTTTTTTGTATCCTCTTCAAATTCAACTTGAGATTCCTGACGCGATTGTAGTTGTTGCTTAACAGAATCACGAACGGGTAGATATTTTTTAATTGCCTCTAGTCGCTCTCGAGCTAATTTAGCTGAGTGTGGTTCTCCAGTACTCATTATTGATAATATCTATATGGCTGTTTAATTTATAGCAGCAGAGAGGGTGAATGACATACGTACGTGACCAGATTGTGAAAAAATCTGGTCAATTAAAGAAGTTTTCATTATTAGGCAAAAACTTCTTTTTTTTTTCAGCCTTCGTAGGAACCCTTAATTTTCAAAAATAAGGTCTCTACAAAGTTGTAGGGTTCACCCTCTCTGCTGCTTCTGGATATATTGCAGAAAATGATTCAAAACAAGTATAGTAATTTTGCATACTAAATTTCTAGTTCTCTTAATGCCACTTGGATACGCGTGTCTCTAAAAGGAATCCAGTGACCTCTGACCTTTATATCATGGAATGCTTTTCAATTTATTCGATTTCCCCGTGCGTACATTTTGGTTGAAAAGCCGCGAGGAGTTCTGATTGATCTTGTCATTCATCCCGCAGTACTGAAAAATAGTTCCCACTTATCATTCAAAGGTAATTAACACCTCACCATCTCTTTATCTGTATCCAATAGCATGGGTAGCAACTGTTCTCTGGCTAAAGTGATTTGCATAGGGCTACCTAATACAGGTTGCACTGAAACACTAGAAGTAGACTGAAGAGGGAATATAGTATAGATTTAAACTTAGATTCGTCAAAACAGTATTCCTTTGATAAGCTTTGACAGTTAGCGTATTTGTGTTTGAAGGAATTAGTATCTTAATTTCTACAAGGGTTGTCAAATTAATGAAGATTTTGCTATGCAAATGAGGATGGGAAGGGCTTACATCAGAGAGTGGGGCTATTAATTTTGGAAACACACTGCTAATCACACAGCATGTAAACCGTCAACCTTCACGTATGTTCGAAAGTCTTGATTAATATTGATCTATGTATGGGGTGTATTTTTTAATTGTAAGATTGAAACATGAAATGGATATTTGTAAATTTACACTAAGTAAACATGAAATGGCTATTTGTAAATTTACATTAAAGTAAACATGAAATGGCTATTTGTAAATTTTACACTAAAGTAAACATGAAATGGCTATTTGTAAATTTACACTAAAGTAAACATGAAATGGCTATTTGTAAATTTACACTAAAGTAAACATGAAATGGCTATTTGTAAATTTACACTAAAGTAAACATGAAATGGCTATTCGTAAATTTTACACTAAAGTAAACATGAAATGGTTGTTTGTAAATTTTACACTAAAGTAAACATGAAATGGCTGTTTGTAAATTTTACACTAAAGTAAACGAAGATATTTCAGAATAGCTGTGTACAAATACAGTATGATGAAAATTAACCCATATCAGGATCATATCGCAAACCCGGCATACCAAGTCGTTACAGTTAGAAGGTAAATCAACGCCAGAGAAAATTGATAATATCACATGGTGTACCAGCAATAACGATGGAGAATAAACTTGTACAGCTTACAATATCCGGCGTAAGTTTTTTTTCCGTACTGTCCGTCATTGTCATTTTTTAGTAATATGATCCAGCGGTCTCCCTAAAGCGTTGGATCACCGCCTGGCATGGACATTGTTAGTAATTTTATGTAGGGTGTGATCCCGGATTCAGTTCTATCACTATAAAAGCTACTCAACACATTCACTGTCTCAACACAGATGCATACCTGGTTGTTTTGAAAAATGATCTCATTCACATTGATGCATATGCTTCTCACAGAATAACGATTACCGAACATTTTCACTATCTCAACACAGGTGCCAATCTTTTTCTGTGTGTAATTGTATTATCATATAGGGCGAATTGATGTTGTAAAACCTGCTTAACGAACCCTATTCAAAGATTCTGTTCTCATTCTCAGAGCATGAAACTGATGGGACAATATAAGAATAATACAAAATACAAATTGATGGGACATCATTAGAATCACGCAATGTACAAACTAATTGGGGCTTAATTCGAATCGTACAATTTACAACTGATGGGACATTATTAGCATCATACAAAGTACAAATTGATGGGACATCATTAGAATCATACAATGTGCAAATTGATGGGACATCATTACAATCATACAAAGTACAGATTGATGGGACATTAGAATCATGCAATGTACAAACTGATGGGACGTCATTAGAATCATACAAAGTGCTCATATTGTAAATACTGGGTAAGCCCCAAAGATATTTAACGTCTCAGGATTTGGAATGTGAGAACCCATCCATGGTAGGTTGTTTTATGTGATTAGCCTTCATATAGTTTTCCACTAGAAAACTCCTTTCTACGCTTTCATAGTTATTTGTTACTACTACTACTACTACTACTACTACTACTACTACTACTACTACTACTACTACATCACTATTACATCTACTGCTGCTTGACTTTATTTATTCTCGGTAACTACTGAGTTGAAGACTCATCTCACACAAGATCGATATTCAGTGAAATAGATGCATTTTTGTTTCTAAATTCTCATAACGTGTTGCACAGCCCATAAAGCTTAATCATCGTGATACGAATTAAGACATTCATGATAAACAGCCATAGATGGAAATAAATTAGCAACATAAATTTATTTAGCAGCACATTTCCTTTTTGCAGTCGCTCTTTCATTGGTTGCGAGGTTCCTATTTCTGTTTATTATAGCAATCTGTACACGTTGCCGTTTAATGAAAGTAGTCTGTTTATTATAGCTATTTGTACACATTATCGTTTAATGGTGGTTTCTATTTATTATAGCTATTTGTACACATTTTCGTTTAATGGTGGTTTCTCTTTATTATAGCTATTTGTACACATTGTCGTTTAATGGTGGTTTCTCTTTGTTATTGCTGTTTGTACACATTGTCGTTTAATGGCGGTTTTTCTTTTTTGTATCTTTTTGTACAAATTGTCATTTAATGGTGGTTTCTCTTTGTTGTAGCTATTTGTACAAATTATCGTTTAATGGTTTCTCTTTGTTATAGCTATTTGTACAAATTATCGTTTAATGGTGGTTTCTATTTATTATAGCTATTTGTACAAATTGTCGTTTAATGGTGGTTTCTCTTTGTTATAGCTATTTGTACAAATTGTTGTTTAATGGTGGTTTCTCTTTGTTATAGCTATATGTAAACAATGTCGTTTAGTGGTAGTTTTCTGCCTCATCGAATGTTGGACAGCCACCATCATCGGATATTATATACCAAACTCCTGCCGCTGATGATGATGGCGATGTCAGTTAAGATAGGAGTGTTTACTATGTTTTTTAAATTTGTATTAATCTATCAGTTATTTGTGTATATGTTCGTTTAAGAATGAGTTAATATTTAGCGTTCTAATACTACACTCGTGTCGGACGTAATTTTTAATAATCTGACGCAGCGTCCTCTTTCCTTTGTGGCCATAATCTTTTAAAAGGTTGTCTATGATATCTTTCTCTTTGGGGGCAATCTTCTCTTGAAATGTTGTCTATCATGCTTTTCTTTTTGGGGACATCATCTCTTAAAAATTTGTCTATCATACCTTCCCTTACGAGAATATCATCTCACGAAATGTTATCTCTCGTACCTTCCCTTATGAGATAATCATCGCACGAAATGTTGTCTCTCGTACCTTTCATTTTACAGCCATTATCTCATTAAATGTTGTCTCTCATACCTTTCGTTTTGCAGCCATTATCTCATCAAATATTTCTCTCATACCTTTCTTTTACAGCCGACATCTCTTGATAAGTAGTCTATAATATGACTGCCATAACCTGTCTATACCTACATTAATTTGTACTGTTTATGTTGTTATCAACATACTGCTCCCAATGTGAATAATTTGAATAATGGAGAGGAACTTAACGAATTCTTTCTGAGCTTGGTTCTTACCCATCTGCAAATAAATGATTAGTTATGTTTAAAGTAATCTGAATGACACGGAACTGTATGCCTCTTTTCGTTTTGATTTAAGAACTGACTTTGAATCAACGACGTCTTGTATATTGCAAGAACCAACTGTATAACTATCGTGAAGGAAATAGTGAGGTCGTCCTGCCTGAACTAAATAAAACTCAATGACAGAACGATAACATCTGACAATATAGTAAAACAATGTGCACAGTTCCCATTTCTATAATTAATTGTAGCTGATATTTCTGGACACAATTAAGAAACGACTCACCTGCTCGCTGAAGCTGCAAACTTCCAATGGTATGCAACACTTAAAACAGACAGGGACTAAATAAGTTGCCTTTGATCAATAAAGTCTCGGTGAAAGGAACTATTTTTACTTTCATCCCACAAATAGTGCTGCTACATAAAGATAAGACATAAATAATCGATACTTATCAATCACTCACACTTAGCAAATTATTAGCCTTTATAAACCATTTTGTCCGTCTATTGTTGGTATTCTGTCCACACAAAAGCCCGACAAGAAGTTTCGAGTGGAATAATGGTTACGATCGCCGAGGTTCTAAAGGTGATTTGCCGACAAGAATTTGCCACCAAGGGGTTAATTTGGTAAGCATTTAGTGCTAAGTCTTTTGAACTTCTGAATACATTACGGTAAGAGTATAAATTTTGAGCTTAGACAAGAAAGAAAAACAACCAATTATGTAGATGAAGAAATCAGGATTTATACTACAAATAAGATATCGGTGGACAATGGGTCATTAAAAGCCTAGGGAGTAATGTTTTAGCAATCGGGCCAACCAGAAACTTGGCGTAGAAATCATACAATTCTTGACCTTGAATTAGAACTTGAGGTTTGTTTATTTCTGATTGGCTGATAGTAGAAACTCATTTCAAACTCAAGATCAGAATTTTTATTGACAGTCAGACCAGAACGACAAAGAAAGAGAAAAAAGCACAAAAAACGTCAGGCCACAATATGTGTTCACTTGTCTGTCTTACGCAGAAAGTGCATTTTTTTTCTTCTTTTCTTTAAATTGCATATGTCGAGGAATTTTGAGAGAACTTTACAGGTCAGCATGCCGGTGTACAAAAGCTTTTCCTTGAGAAAGAAAAAGAAAAAAATGTTTTAGTTTTCTTAACATATAATTGATTCATACAGCGTTTATATTAAACAAAAATCATAATTCTATATTTAATAGATCCATAATGTATGATTTGTTTCACACTGATGTGAAGCAAAACCTCGATCTTTATTAAAAAATGGTCTCCAGCTTAACAACGATGCGATATATTAGTAAAGAGAGAAGCTATAATCTTTTGTCTAGCATTAGGAGTGATAGATTATATTTATCTTCCTGCATGTGAATTTGCGAGGTGGGAGGGGTTTGAAAAAATAATTAGCAATTTATTCGATTAGTGACGAAATATTTGTTGACTGTCTGATGGCTAAGTTGACCCCATATCTTATTATGTTGGAACTTAGGTTTAATTAATTATTTCTTGTATACGGTAGTTAAATTAATGATGCAAGCAAGACATTGCATGCATGTTCTGTGCCATTTGCGATATGTGAATTCGTGTTCTTGTTAAAATTACAGTATGGTGCCATGCTTTGGTCAATTTTAGTTAATATTTCAAACTTTTACAAATTTCTCTGTGTGTACTGATTGGGACAAATCAGTATATATATAT
>JAECUM010057435.1:0-22244 GCA_016617855.1 Megalonaias nervosa
CAATTATTAAGTTACCAGGCACTTAAAAGGTGGTTCATGCAAACTTATTTGAATTTAAGAAAAGAAAGATCCATTAAAGAAAATGCATTTGTTGAATGGATATTGCTGTAATATTTCGCAACAATATTGGGCTTTTAAAGATACAAAAAGGAGGCGAGATGTGTTACCTCTTTTGTAAAGAAGCAAAGCCATACTTTGTTTACAAGCTATAGGTGCCAATTTACATTTTTTATGGAAGTAGCATGAAAGCAATGACAGTTCATTTCTACTTTGAGTTTAGGATAAATCTTGTCCAAGTGCGTATTGAAGCAAATCTCAGAGCTACAAAAATGTACTGATAACAGGAATTGTGTTTAAAATGCTCGTGGAGTGTTCAGGATTGGATTCAGTGCTTTATATACCGATATTCCATCTTTGCAAGTAGAAAGAAAAGGAACAGACTATTTGCCGCGCGTTGGACAATATATACAACCCAAGGAGCAGAGGGTAAATAGTGACACAGCTGCGTCAAAAAGTGACATTGAGAAAATAATACTCTCTAATCCGAACTGGAAACATTGCAGTAATACTTGAATAATAAAATCTAGCAAAACAATCAAGAGATTTAAAATGTAAAACAAATTGTTTTGACACAAACAATTTTTGAATTGAACAAAAAAAGTTAGTAGTTTTCACTGATACCTGACGGAGAGTCAAAGAAATCCGAAATAAACAAAATAAACGAGGACAAGAAAATACGACAGACGAAAACAGCTTACGATTTATCTATTGCAGATTCGAATGATACGATTAAAGCAATAACACACATGTTACAGTCACCGAGTTATGCATAAAGTTTTATACTGAAGCTGAATAATCTAAACCAGATACATAAAAAATATATATTTGATTGAAAAGTGGCTAATTACATTACAAGGTTGTACTGACGTTAATATCCATAGGAAGAAACGTCGGAAGAAGAAAATGCAATTTATGATAAAATTGATGAAGGTAAAACGGAAATCAACAACATGATTAAAAATGAGTTGAGAACGAAAGTGGGTATATATAATATTGAGTTGCTTGTCAGATTTATAGAAAACTGAATTAGAATAGCAATAAATACAATCAGGTGTTTGGTAAAAATACCAACTTAATGACTGGATATAGGTTGGTTTACCATTTGGGAGATTTAACTAAATATTATCTAAAAAGAACATGTTTTTTAAATTAAACATAATCGTGAGGTGCCACTTGAAGTATTCACGAACCATGCAACCAAAAGTTGACAATCTTAAAATCGAGACAATATATATCGCAATAGCTTTCAGAACCAAATCTTTATTGAACAATGAATTGCCACAACAGCAAATATGACCAGTACCTCATAAATTGTATAGATAAATAAATTAATGGACTATGTTTGAATAATTTGCCTCATGTTTTATCTTTCTGAGATCCATGGGAATGATATTTACCTTATTTCGGAAACCATTGCAACCATTATGAACTAAAAGCAGACAAGGTATTGAATTATGAATGTAGTAGCGTTTTACGGCATAAATATAAAATGATCCTTTGAAAAGAAATACCACATTTCTAAACAACGAATTATTCATCAATTTTAAGAAGCCTTTTTCGAACTCACTGGTTGCATTTGGTCTCAAACATGTATTGAGCTCATTAAGTGCTTTAAGCCAGGTTTGCTGTTCAGACAAGACATCAATATTCATCTTTATCACTTTTAAACTTAAATGTTCATGAAGCGTTATGTTCCCTCAGTGAATCAGATACGTTTTATTGCTTTGCAATGCATATAATAGTTTTTTTTAGAGTTAGTATTGCACCTAGGCAATCATTAATCAAATTTTGTTGGCAAGGGAAAAAACTCATTTTCATCTTGTAATATTTCTTCTGAACCTTGGGGCTATTTCTTCAAATTATCATATTATCATATATGTGTGCTGGTATCTCCCAGCGTGCGATCCATTTATATGTCTACAAGTCCAAAACAAGTGGATTCATTTTCAATAGTAGCCTTAAATATGTGGTTGTAATGTTTTGTCTACTTATCCGTGATATCGGTGATCATGAATGCATTGCCTATATGCTGTGAATACGTGTGTATTGTCAACATAACTTTGAAATATTAGGTAAGTAAGCTTTTTCGTGTTGCTTGCTGCTGGACATCAACATCTAGAGAAGGCATAGCTTTAAGAAGTATTGAGATCAATTTGTTTTAGTAAGCAGAGTCTGAAAAGATTCGTTGAAGTATAATGTGATGTATAAATTTTTTAGCAATGAAAAACAAACGGTAAATGTGGGTGAATATATTTGCACGCTTGCATTTATTTCTTTAATTATATCAGTTTTCAAGTGGAATTAATACCTCGTCCCCCCGAGCCTATGGTCTGGGCTATGCTTATGAGGAACAGTAAAACCCCTAAAAACCGGAAAACCTTGAGACCCCAAAACATTTTGGTTTTGAGAGGATTTCGGCTTTCGAAGATTGGAAAATATATGGATTTTTCTAAGCGCATATGTAAGGAGAGAGAGAGAGAGAGAGAGAGAGAGAGAGAGAGAGAGAATATATTATAAGGTCGGAGATTAGAATACATCTTGTTCTAATTTGGCTAAACCATTGACATACAAGATCATTCAGTATATTAAGTGCGCAGTCATTGTTGTGCCGACGCTTGTTGCATCACTGTTGTTTTCAAATTCGTTTTATAATATCTGAAACAGTAGAAGCTCCTATGCCAATATTCTCTCCAAGTGTATTAAATGTAGGTTTGGTACAGATTTATACTCACTGATCAGACTGATTGTATCCTGTAAGGATCATTCAATACTACAACGCTTAGCTTGTCGTTTTGATATGATGACACATGAGTGAAGAAATATGCCAGTCATGTCTATTTAAATACATGCACGTGATTAGTTTTCACCAATGAATTCAAGTGAGTCAATATGGCCTTTGCAATGTTGTTAGCCTTTGTCTGTCGGCAAGGCATTAAAAGAGAGGCCACATGCCTAACTAATAAAACCATGATATTAAATTTTAAAAATCCAAACAAACAATATTCTATTTATAATGCATTAAATTGAATAGAGCCAATCACGATTAGAGAATAAGCTGATAAACACAATTATTCGTACATGGCTTAGATACACGCATGAAATTATGAATAATTCGCCTTAAAAACGTCAGATTAGCCATCGTTAGCCCTATTCTGTGTCGGCATGTTCCTGAGTATGGTTCTGCACCTGAGACTTTCATTATGCACGTTTGCATTTAGTTAATAATTTCAAACTTCCAAACTTCGAAACCATAAAGCAAACTAGATACAATGTGTGATTAAAGAGCTTTAACTAGAAATAAATGCTGATATACAAGTTACGTCTTGTGTTCAATAGAAGATGCGGGTTTTTTTCGCTTGATCAGTTTTGTATTTCATGGCTTTAACAAGTGTAGGTTTGTTTTAAAAAAGACAAGAAGTTACTCATTTTCATCACATCTGCAATTAGTATTTTGTGTCAGGTGTACGTGCGACAATAACACTAGTTTTGTTTTGGTCAAGTTAGTGTTAAGTTTTCATAGCTTACCATTCGGGCGTATAAATTTAAGAACAGTGCATTCGGAATATAATAAAATTAAAATGTTTAGATATGTTGATTTTTCAAAATATATTAAACAGATATTCTCTCCGTAACATTGATTTTATTGCAAGAAAAATACCAAATTATTAAGAAACAATGAGAGACATTTGTATTACAATCTATATCGGTTAATAAACCACATCAAGGATTTTAGTACCATTTTCTTTGCTATCAACACACGACCAGACTGATAATTCTCAGACTTTTATTCACATGAAATCTAGTGACATTGATATACCCACTTAAGTCTAAGGCAGTGACATGAATTATGTCATGTAACCAGCTCAAACAAATCAGTAAGTTAAATATTGTCAGTAAATCTCAGATAGACACTAATAAATGGCTCGCTGCTCTATGTGATCCCTTAGTGTGTATTCTGTAACGGAATACCTACCTACTAGTGTCGGCGGATTATGATTGAAACAGAAAATGATTTGCAAAGTCAAACTTTAAACGCTGATACCTGTTATGAAGGTAATTTCAGAAAAATAAAATGATACTAACGATCGAGAGGATTTATTAATTATTGTGACATATGACTTTCGTTCTCTATAAGAAAAAATAAATTAAAAAAATATGACTATTCTGCCATAATTATGGCTTTATTGTATTGAAAGGAAACTTTCTTAGTACACTCAAATTTATGAATTAGAGTATGTTTAATATTAATCAGGTTTAAAAACAATACCAACACACCACAACCAAAACTAATAATATCAGAAAATAACAATTACTGTACAAATTAATATATGACGCAAAAATGCAAACTTTCGTCCTTTAAGAGTGTGAATCAAAGAACAGAAATATGAACAAAATGAATCAGATACAAATGGAAGAATATGTACATACAGTTTTTAAATATTTGAGCTTTTCTAGAAATGCACCCATTACTTGAAATGAAAAGTGACGTTGATGACCATTTTGTAAACTATGAATTTTATATTACTAATATTTAAATGGTTCGAGATTAAATGAAATATATTTCATCCACAAAAATATTATAGCGATGAAACGGCGGCATCGATAAAGAAAACACAACAGAAACAGAAAAAGCGATTTTTTCTTTGTTGAGCCGGTTTTATTTCTGGTGGTGCTACTTTTCCGATTCTAATCAAGTACCTGATTGAGGTAATCAATCAAAGAAACTCTCACATAGATATTAATAACGATTTCTACCTCACTATACAGCGCATACATTATTAAATGCAATTTTTCATCTCTCTGTTCTGAATCATTTGTTTTGTCGGAACAGAAAACAAGAGCTGTCATTACTACATTCAGAAATCTACAAATTTCCGGATATTTCTATGACAAAATTCGTTCAGTTATATAAACATCTTTATTTAAATGGATGTAATGTATTCATCAGCTCCACTCTCAGTTGGAATGTCTTGATTTCGACGTTTTCTACACAGAGGTATAAGTTTTCTGGCATTATTTAGCAAACATCACAAAACGGATCATTGAAGTTACCACTGTAAGTTCTTTTCATACCAAGTACCCCAAACGTCGCTTTCAAATATACGTGTCAGCGAATGGTCGTCCTGTGTGTCACCAACAATTCTGGGTTTCTTTATCATCATTAGTAATGTGACTTCTGGGGGACTACTTTACAAGAGGAGAGGGTGACAAAAATGAATATACTGATTAATGTTTTGTTTACCGACAAGCCAATACAAAATTTCAAGAAAAGAAAGTCTTAAATATTGTAAGCTATGAAATAAATATCAAAATATTTTCCAATAAACTGTAGTTGGAGATGTGAAGGTGACATTGTCATCGCCAGCGTCGGGGCTACAAACTATTTCCTGGTTTATGTTGTCATCCATTTGTCTTGTCTCGAGGGTGTGAAATGATACTCAACACGTGCCCTTGTAAAAGCTGAAAGGACATGAGACAAAATCAGATATGGATCGAAAGCAGACACTGAGCCATAACCTGGAAACTGTTTAGATTCTTATGTTATTAACATCCATAATGACACTGGACAATCACAACATGAGCAAGCCAAACGCTGTTATTTTTAATCCAACCCAGCTTCGCTGTGTCGTCTAGGGGATTGGGTATTGATGGCTATATTTTATTAACTGCCGGAAAAATTAACATTTTAAAACATGTGATCATTGTACTGCAAAAACAACAACAACAATAGCATGATAATAATAATAATAATAATAATAATAATAATAGAAAGTATTATTATTATTATTATTATTATTATTATTATTATTATTATTGGACGTATTAGTAGTAATAGTAGTAAAAGTAGCATTCACAATTAACCTTCAGTGATGGATTTAAAGTATCGAGCTGCCAGTCTTCATGATACTGATATAGTCAAACAACTAAAACTACTGAAGATGATGATAATCACCATAACAACGGTTTTATTACATAACCAAGGCTTTTCTACCCAAGAATGACCCAGAACTGTACCGTTCTATCCCAACAGTGGGAAAACGATACTCTCGCTTTATGATTCAGTATCACCATACTCTCGAACAAGCCTGGAGCTACATTTGTCGAGGCTTCCTGGTTAACAAAGAATCAGCATGAATAGCTATGGCATAGCCTCAGTTGACAAGCAAATGGAAATGGGCGACATTCTCTTTCGCAAGCATTTATCATCATTTTCCAACAATGCATTTAAAATCAACTGTATGAATAATGCTGTTATTCTCATACAATGAACCCATCAAAACCTTTTACAATTACCAGCAAGAAACAGTCCAAAGAGACCTTTGAGATAAACTTTCTTAGTTATTCAACTTGCGAAATCTTCCGTGCAACTGCACAATAGCTATTAATCACATTAATTATGGACCTCATATACCACCGTGTCAAAGAGCCCATGTTGATAACATTGCTAGTAATGAAAATTAATGGCTGTTGCTATGATTCATTCGTAAAAGTGATATTCATGCGCATATCGGTTGTTCACAAAATTAAAATTCGGTGTATGGCTTAAGATGAAGTTCGTATTAGAATGGTTGAAATAATTAACGATTTCTTCTTTTCAGTTACATTTTGGGATTTCATTGATGTTTTTGAAAATTGATCGGTATATAAAAATATAATTATCATTGTGAATCGATCTTGATTGCTAAATCACTTCTTAATGTCAGCATCAGAAACTCCTGTTCTCGTAATGACCTGGATTTTTAATGCTGACAAATCAACGTGATTTAGCAATCAAGATCGCATTAATATGATAATAATATACATGTATGTGCATTCTGCAACATGTATGAACCACAGAGTAAGGAGCACTTGGTTGTTGGTGATGACGATGATGATGATTATATCCTACAAGTAACTACCTATTACTACAAATGATTAATAGTAGTCAATATCAAAGTGCACCAAGGGGATTTGTTGAGGGAGGTTCTAAGAAGTATTTACCTCTGAGCAAATTTGTATTCTTCTTCACTTCAAGACGTCTAAAGGGTCGTGAATGTTGTGTTGATACCATTTGCAGTGAAATTAAAGTTGTGTCACCTCGCAATATCAAGTACATCTGCTGCCAATTATCGTACAACCGTCTATTCATGCATACAATATTTCACCATTTCTAGACGAATTAAGATAGAGTCTATTCTTCAGGCATTATTTTATACATAGCACTTTGATTTTTTGATCTGCAACTTGATGTAAGAATACATAATTTATTCAATAAAATGATTCTGGATAGGACAATATAACATGCATTCGTATGGTGGCAACCACGAGGTCCTATTTTAGTTCGAACTAGATTTCCATGTTCTTTTTATATTACGTTCCGCTGTACATATGACTAGTTTACACGGAAGTCGATATTTATTAAGTGAATCGGTGTATTGGACCGGGCAAAGTGGTCTTAACGAAGCTATTGACTTATGTCAATGTGAACAACAAAATCGTTAGCACTTAAAGAGAACAATAATATCCTTGATATACATTTTCTTTCTTATGAACTTGGAACATCTAGTTAATGATATCTTAAAATTATCGTTTCTAACATCATCTTGAATCAAAGCTCGATTTTCGTGATTTTGTTGAGAACCAAATTATTATTATTATTCTTTTTATTATTATTATCATTATTATTATTATTATTATTATTATTATTATTAACTGTATAGTTGAAATATAATAATTGTATGCCCCCAGATTTCATGAAGCCACAATGTACATATCTGAGCGAAATAATACTAAAAAGATAGTACTTCTTTCTTTCATATATGTGTGTGTGTGTGTGTGTGTGTGTGTGTGTGTGTGTGTGTGTGTTGTATAATGTATTGATCGTGCGTTACTTCTCACGATACAATGCAGTGTGCTTTGAGGTTATTTCACTAAATTCACCAGATGTTTATTTTAATTTCTTCTTTACTTATAATTTTTATGCCAAAATGACTTGTATATTTCTATATCAATTATGGTTGTATGTGTTAAAATTCCTAGGGTCTGAAATATCCAAAGGTTTGTAGATAGAAATGCATCAAATATTGATGCTAGGAAAAGTAAAATCCATGGAAGAAAATGTTTTCGGTTAATGGATTAAAAACACCATTGCAATTCGAACATTATTGATGTTCTGCAGACACAACAAGGAGGCATGATGTATTACACTTTCTTGGAAAGAGACAACATCATATTTTCTTTACAAGATGTCATTTTCAGTTCTTACAGAAGTAACAGTTAAGAAATATACGACAATCGAGGAGACATACTCCAATCAGAAATTAGCATGTTTTAATTTATACAAATTACTGACTTAAATGGCGATCATACTTTTAAACAAGTTACATGGAAACAGCCTTAGAAGCAAAGCATATCTGATACTATCTCGTTATGGCATTTTTGTTTACAAAGTTTAGATGGGTTTTAAATTTGTTATATCTTCTTGCATTTTATTTTGCTCCACGAGTGGAATATTCTTTCTCCCCCCCCCCCTTCCTAGTTGTTCTTACATGCACGCATATTTCCTATATATTTGTAGGTACGGTCAGGACTAACAATTTTGAAGTTGCATGTACATAATGTCCATTAATCATGACAGATTATCAAATAAAAATTTATGTCTTGGGTGTGTACGAGTATACAAGTTATCCCATAATGATATACATGTTAGTGATACTACAGGAGAACTAAGGAATTCTTCATTCCTCTCAACCTACATACATGCTGCAAACACCTTCAAAATACTCAGTTTTGTAGTAATTTTGGAAGCGTGAGTGATGCTCCATTTACAGCACTACTTCAGCCCATTTTAACATACTAACCATTCTGATTATAATTCTGATGATACTAGTTTTTAACTCATAGGGTATACTTATATTAATAAAAGACACACAAGCCTTGTAATCAGAGTGATGACCACGGTTCTGTAAACAATCAACTGGATGGAGCATACGTTTCCCTATATATCCTCTATAAAATAAACACAAACTTAAATGTTAATTAAAATTATCTTCTCAGACAAACTTGGAATGAATTTTGTAACAGGTTATACGGCTGTCAGATACGCTGAGCATGACACAAAATATGGGTCACATATTTCAGTTTTGGGAAATGTAAATATTTACTGATACAGTTAAATACTGCTATAGCATGATGGTCGGGGTCCACAGAGTGGGACCATGCTAAGTACCCTACCATGTTATAAGCAAAAAAGTCAGTTAACTGAAAGAAATGATGTATGGTTATCCCCTAGGCTTTCAAAAAGGGGATGGTGTAATAGGAATGTAAACCAAACTACATGCTTCATTGGTACAGTTAACATCTAAAATCAATGGATATTAAACAAGAAATAATGAAAACAAAGATTGCATATTTAATATTTTATTTGATTCCAAAACACATGCATTTGTATATATACAGGATGTACATGTCTACAGCATGAATAATTTAATGCATCAACACCTGTACTGACGAAACAATCTAGTTGCATCCGTACGAGTGAATCCACAATAATTCCATCATAAATATGATTAGATAAGTATTATATTTAGTCATTTTATCATTAGGTGTCTGAATTCAATATGCATAGAGGATCACACCATAATACTCATACTTTAAAGAAGAAAATGATATTATCTTAAATCATTACCATGAATGCCTAAACTAGCCCAATTATTCTCCATCAACAAAAAAAGAAAGAAAATATAAAAGAAGGTAGAGACAACATTCATCCGTACCATGCGGGAAGTCATAATATGTGTATTGAGTTATGTCAAACAAACATTGTGTGGCAAATTTAAGATAAACATATACTGGTATGTCATTACTGAGTCAAATATTCTACTATGCTCAATACAATTCATGTCAATTTTAGAGCAAATGAGGAAATGTATATTTACTACAAATTGTGTATTGTAATGAACACAAATGTGTTAAAATGTTCTTTTGTTAAGAAACATCAAAATCTTCATGATTGTCTTAATATGCAGAGAAAGACTTTCAAATAAATGTAAAATTAAGTACATGCAAGATAAAAAATGAAACAAAAAGATGTTAAAAACATTCAATAAAATGTGCATCAAGTAACATATGAAGGTAACACATGCCAACAATATAAAATATGGCAACAAAACTTGTGTGTATGGTGCATGGTTATTTTGATATAGAGGTGCACACTCTTATCACCAAGCAGTGGGAAAATTATGGCGAGTTAAATCATGGACAAGAAACAGATGAGGACTAAACTGAAGGCATTGATGAAGTTTGTGACAAACATTCTGAGTGTGTATACTCATGTATTTGTTAGCATCTCAGCCATGGATTAAGATTGTGTGTGTTCACGTACATGTCTACAGCATCCCAATCCAGGATTAAGATATTGTGTTCTCGTGTGTGTTTCAAATATCTCACCCTAAGAGTACTATATACATAAACTGATAAATTATTAAATAGCTAATGAATCCAAATAAAATCAGTTTTCCTAAAAGTGAAATATTTTCACAAAGAAAAGAGCACATGAAAGAAAGAACTTAAATACAAAAAAAAATTAAGTGAAACAAAACCTTTTTCTTAACATACAAAATGCATATTGAAAATATTTCTGAATGATCAATGAGGGTGCTTTGGTGAAGAGAAAACTTCCTCCTGCTGTTAGATTGTGCTTTGCAAGAAATAAAACAATGGATATTCTACATAACACTAAATTTGTATGACAAAATGGGCATTCAGTTTCCTTTTATCTTTTTTAGTTCCAAGTGAACTATTACACTAAAAATCTACTTTCTCAGAAGAATATTTTGGAGGTGGCTGTTTCAGGTCCAGATATGGGTATTTTTCCTTTTACATCAATTATAATTATATATTTCAACTGATATCATGAATGTAAATCAGAGCAAGAATATTTTTTCCAAACTATTTTAGAGCCAATTATTTTTCAATAAAAATCTTTCCCTGCCTGAACATTATAAGGTCAAGCATATCCATCTAAAGTGCAAGTCACACAAGTTTTATAGCCATTAGATACTATTTTGGCTGTAGTTGATATTTAAAGGGTGATTATACACTTTGTGTTGCTTCTTGTTAATCAATATTCCTTGGTAGATCATCACTCAGACACATACGAGAAATAAAGTAAAACTGAGTGGATCTTTAACTTACTTTGTAGGACGGGTATTCAAGAAAAGCTTGCTATGCGTTTTCATTCAGCATTATTTGTGACTTTACCCCTTATCTACCAACATTAAAAGCTATTCTACATTCAAGAAATGAAAGACTGAGTTTTAATATAATCCAGTCATTTTGAGCTGTTCAATAACATTAAAACTAGAAATGGTTATCCACAAAAGTGACAAATACGACACTTAAATCTCTCATTAAAACAGGTGTGAAAGATGGCTTTACTGTAAATTCATGCACGACAAATACATTTGTATCTCTAACCTTTTGTCAAGCATTGATACTGGATACTTTATCCTCATTTGAATACAAAAGTGACTCTGGAAAATTTAATCAACTTTTTTATTCAGTTAATGAAATTATGAATAATATCATATACAATTACTTGCAAACATCCACTAATATGTACTTACTTTGCAAACAATTCCAAGAGTGAAACAAACTTAATAAATTCATATTCAATATATCCCATTCATATATACAACATACATATAAACACATGTACAAAATGAATGACAAACTTGTCCATATGTCAATAAAATGACATAATTCAATATGGTATTGACACTCATCACAATTCATTTTTCAAATCTACTAAATCCACATCACTTGGATCAAGAATATTATCACCTGGAAGTTAAACTGGAGAAAGCAAATAAAAATGTGATCCTAAATCTAATGAATAAAATGTAATTGAAACCTACCTACTGGTCAATAAATGTGTCCTGAGGACACAAATATCCCTGCCAATATGGTATATTTCAAGGCATTTCAGTTCAAGATTCAAGGTCCGATTTCCAAGACAAATAAGGTAATAAATCAATAAAATATTTAGCCCATTACATCAGACCTTCTTAATGATAAATCCACCCCCATAAAAAATAAACTGGGTTTCAGACTATAAAGACCTTGCATATTATTCAGTGGAAAGAAAGAAAATTCGTGATAGAAGTAAATGTGAGGTGATGGACAAAAATGTGCAAGGGTTAAAATAATCAGGATCATTGAAATAGAGAGAGAATCAGTAAAATGTTATTTATGGTTATACTGTGGATCATGGGAAAAAATAAAAATTTGGAGCCCTATATGTCTTACTGTCTGCTAATTGTACTCTCAACAAATACATAATCTAAAATTATTACTTCTCTGCTGTTAGAAAACCATTTACCTCTCCATCTTTCCCATATAGTTTCTATTTTGTGTAGCTGAGTTCCTCTTAAAGGAACAGTGGGCCCTTTTCCATAGGAAAGGTTACTGAAATTAAGCATTAAATAAGTTAATGAATTTCAATTAATTTTGTGTAGCCTAGAATTATAATCATTAAAGGTGTGTCTACAAGTATTTCTTTGACATTTTAGTCTGTTAATCAAATCTCCATTTCTGACTATCACCTCAAAACAATTAAAAGATATTTTCACTCTTGTGGATAACATGTTCAGTTTGGCAAATATAATAATCATCAAAACTTAAACTCATAAACTGGGGAAGTGCTTTTTGTCACTCAACTGATGTGTCATTGTTCTTTGGTAATTTGATTAATACTTTTTAGCATCAAGAAAATCCTCAACAACAAACCACAAAGTACTGTAAATTCATCTTTGTCCATGGAGTACCAACAGCTGTAAAATTATGGTTCCTCTGAACCATGGAATGACATAAATAAACACCAGGCAGCAATGGCATCTGAGAAAATTATACAAATACAAACCATAAACTAGGAAAACTAAAGTCAACTCAAATATAGGTAGAGATCACTAATCCATGATATACAGGTTACAGTGGCATAAAACAGTACTTATCAGTGTTTCCCTTTACCCTCTTTTGTACATCAGAGACCATCACAGTTTTAATTAGACCCCCAGTTGTGATACCAAAGTTTGTTTCTTACTCAGTCCAACCCCTAGTTCTGACATCAAAGGAATTTCTTTACCAAGTCTTGCACCCCATTGTGATACATTACTTATGGATTAGTACAACTCATCAAGAAATAATTACAGACCAAGTTATTTCACTCCACAAGAAATGCTGCTTGACAAAATGAGTTAAATGCAAAGGTTAACCAAATTCAATACACACAGTAACTTAATTTTCCCTAAAAGGTGAAGTATTCAATATGACACATCTAAGTACCAACTTATGCAACCCTAAAGAGATATTGCGTCTGAAAACTTTACTTAAGACAAGTCTTAACCTGAGTGTTGAATCCAAATTGACGAACAGATGAATGGAGACAGAAAACATTGATCCATTGGCCAGAATTGCTTTGAAATCTGACCAAAAATTGGGACACAGTCAATAAATGTGAATTCAAAGCAAGTAATTTTACAATCAAATTATAGGTCATTTGTTATAACAAAAATATGGTTATTTTCAATGGGCAGAACAACGACTGGCTTATCACTAAAGGTGTGCTAAATGTCAAAAGTCAAAGTCTTCTCTGGTTTTGGTTTAAAGACATGAATGTCAATATATTAAAGTCACAATTTATGCTAATTCTAGTATTTGCTTTACTCCTACAAATCTGAAACACAAAATACAAGACATGATGGCAAATTCAAGAAGAGAGAGTATAAGTAACCCAGAGTAGTGGCTATTTAAGAAAAGTGATAGATTCTTAAATGCAACAAGTTTATTGTGAAATATATTTTAACAATTATTCAGCAACTGTAGCAGTCTGTTCATTTTTAATAGAGAAAAACTTAATAAACAACCAGTTAAACCTACCATGATGGTCACTTCTATTAAATCACATCTATTTTTTCAAGGGTCCTTGACTGCAAAATACTGTTGAAATAAACCACCAATGTTATGCAAGAGTCTGTCCCTGAAGGTCCTTCTCTTGCATCTTGATGGTGATTATTTTTGGACAATTGTGATTAAAATAAAAATCATAATGAACGAATATCACTTTGTTCTCTAGCTCTGATACTGTATTCAAAAGCTGACTATACACCTAGTTATGTCAACAGTCATCTGTATCTTCTAACTGTGTTCAAGAGCTGCTGTACACCTACATCCATCAACAACCATCTGTATACTCTAACTCTAACACTGTGTTCAAATGCTGGATGTACACCTACTTCTGTCAACAGTCATCTGTAAACACTAACACTGTGTTCAAATGCTGGATGTACACCTACTTCTGTCAACAGTCATCTGTATACTCTAACTCTAACACTGTGTTCAAATACTGGATGTACACCTACTTCTGTCAACAGTCATCTGTATACTCTAACTCTAACACTGTGTTCAAATGCTGGATGTACACCTACTTCTGTCAACAGTCATCTGTATACTCTAACTCTAACACTGTGTTCAAATGCTGGATGTACACCTACTTCTGTCAACAGTCATCTGTAAACTCTAACTCCGTGTTCAAATGCTGGATGTACACCTACTTCTGTCAACAGTCATCTGTATACTCTAACTCTAACACTGTGTTCAAATGCTGGATGTACACCTACTTCTGTCAACAGTCATCTGTATACTCTAACTCTAACACTGTGTTCAAATGCTGGATGTACACCTACTTCTGTCAACAGTCATCTGTAAACTCTAACGCTGTGTTCAAATGCTGGATGTACACCTACTTCTGTCAACAGTCATCTGTATACTCTAACTCTAACACTGTGTTCAAATGCTGGATGTACACCTACTTCTGTCAACAGTCACCTGTATACTCTAACTCTAACGCTGTGTTCAAATGCTGGATGTACACCTACTTCTGTCAACAGTCATCTGTAAACTCCAATGCTGTGTTCAAATGCTGGATGTACACCTACTTCTGTCAACAGTCATCTGTAAACACTAACACTGTGTTCAAATGCTGGATGTACACCTACTTCTGTCAACAGTCATCCGTAAACACTAACACTGTGTTCAAATGCTGGATGTACACCTATTTCTGTCAACAGTCATCTGTAAACACTAACACTGTTCTAAAGCTGGCTGTGCACCTACTTCTGTCAACAGCCATCTGTACACTGAGCATGTACATAAGATGATGAGCATGAGAGGAAAATTCTAACAAAACACACAAAACATCTTGAAAAGGTTACTATTTTTTGTTAATAAACAACAAGTAAATACGTTAAATCTTTAGCTGTATTTATTTTATTTTATTGTTTCCTGTTTATCATGGTTTTCATATCTCACTCTTTTCTTGAGTACTTAAAATCTCACTTATGCCTTCAGAGTCTGGTATCTTTAAATGTATTATTGAAAATACCATACTGAGAAAAAGGGAGATAACTACAGTTTCTCAATGGCACACAATGCCAACAGACCTGGATTGGCTTGGGCTAGTATCAAAGCCATGACCCTTAGATTAAAAGTCTGACCCCTACCAACTAAGCTACAATGTCTTCCCGTGAATACCAAAATACCAAGACACAAATGAGGAAGTCAGAGCAATTCAATTAAAAGGAATATTTTACTTTAAAATAGGACAGAAAGAAGAAATTAAGAATGTTCACCTTCAATGATTTCAGGCAGTATAATATTTTTTCAAAGTTTTTCAGTCAAATTGCTTCTTATATTTTACTGAAACTACTATATGACTGAAATACAATTCTATTCTGGTTAAGTAAAATAAATACTAAACTATTTTATTCACAGGATATAACTTGAAAACAAAGTATTGATGCCCACATCTTTTCTGGTACTTTTCTCCAATACATTTCCTCAGTTAGAGGTTGTTGTTATGAAATTCAGACTGGAAGTCCAAAACATATCAAAGCAAGTTATAATAAATCTCTGAATGTAACACTCTTCTTGATTGGTTGAATGTCAAAAGTGCAATACATCTGCAAGTGTAACACCAATGCCTGATTGGTGGAATGTCAAAAGTATAATACATCTGTGAATGCAACACTCTTCCTGATTGGTGGAATGTCTAAATTTTTACATCTCTGTGAATGTAACAATCTTTCTGCTTGATAAAAAGAAAATCAAAATGTCTAGCAGTAAAATCCACAATATACAAGGAGAAACTGACATGACTGTGACATCATGACTCTCTAAATGATTTGTTGCTATGGCAATAAATTATCAACCTTTTTGGGTGTACGTTTCAAAATTCTTGACAGGGAAATATAAATCATTTGTAGGATGCCTAAATTGAAAACAAAAGCAAAAAAGAAATTTGTAACCATTGGAAACAATGATTTATCTCTTACCATTGTTTTCTTCTTTTTTTTTTGCAGCATTTTAAATTTATAATACATCTTTGAATGTAACACTCTATTTGATTGATGGAATGCCAAAAGTACAATATATTTGTGAATCTAATAATCTTTCTACTTGCTAAAACAACAAAAATGCCCAGGAGTATAATTGACAATATATGAGAAATTGACATGACTGTAATGTCATGACTCTCGCTGTCACTTGTTGCAATTGACATTTACACTGTCAACCTTTTCTTGGCAAATATTTTAGAATTATAGACAGGGAAATACAAATTATTTGGAGGATGTTGGAATCAAAAACCAAATGAAAAAGAAACAAAGAAATTATGTAACCATCAGAGAGCATTAACTATGATGCAAATAATGGGCAAAGTTCTAAGTCAATAGGGACCTTGACCCTTTGCCGTAAAACAGTAAAACTCAAAAAAGATGACATGGTTTCTTAATTTGGCCTCACCAATTTTAGCTTGAATTAATCAATTGCTTCAATATGTTACTGAGAGGAAATTGAAATGCACAGTTCTAATTCATATAGGGGCAATAACTCTGTTATATAAAGCCTCATACCAAATTAAATTTCAAATAACATGCTTTAAAATGTTAGTGAGTGGAACTTGAGGAGCAAAGTTTTAAGTCAAACAGGGGTCATAACTCTGTTCACCATTAAAAGCAAATGGTTAAAGTAAGTTTGCTCTAGGTCTTAACATAAAACCTCATACCCAATTTGACAGCAATCCATATTGTGTTTCAAAAGTTACCAAGTGTAAATTTAAGGGCAAAGTTCTAAGTCAAACAGAGGCCATAATGCTGTTCACCTGTAGCATAAAATGGTGACAGGTAAACTTGTCCTAGGTGTTAGTGTAAAGCCACATACCTAATTTAACTGCAATCCATACAGTGCTCAAAAGTTACCAAGTATAAATTGAAGGGCAAAAGGAACCACAACTAGGTACCATTTTGTCAGAAAAATGGTGAAAATCAAGCAAGTCCCATGTAATCTTACAATAAGTCCATTTATCCATATACTGCTATCCATAAAGTGCTTTAAAAGTTGCGAAGTGTAAATTGAAGCAAAGTTCAAAGTCAAACTGGAACCACAACTTGCTAACATTTTGTCAGAAAATGATGAAAATGAAGCTATTCCAATGTCATCTTAATGTAAATCCACACACCAATTATGACTTCAATCTATGAAGTCTGTCAAAATGAACTTAGCAGAAATTAAATTGAATAGCAAAGTTCTACATGAGAAAGGGCAATAACTGTATCAGCTTTTGCTGGATGATGGTGAAAATCAAACTACAACTAAGTCTTGTTAATGTAAAGTATCATATCAAAATTTTATATTATCATAGCAAGTAATTCAAAAGTTATTGAGCAGAAACAAAATTCATCCTAATGTGATAGAATGGCAAGACAGGATGTACAGACATGGCATAATGTGATGGGATGGCAGGAGATGCACAGCACAAGACAATATGCCACCTCCATCGATATGCCTAGGGCATACAAATTTCAACTTCCACTGATATGCCTAGCACATACAAATTTCAACCTCTATTGATATGCCTAGCACATATAAATTTCAACCTACACTGATATGCCTAGCACATACAAATTTCAACTTCTATTGATATGCCTAGCACATGCAAATTTCAACTTCCATTGATATGCCTAGCACATGCAAATTTCAACCTCCACTGATATGCCTATCACATATAAATTTCAACCTCTATTGATATGCCTAGCACATGCAAATTTCAACCTCCACTGATATGCCTAGCACATATAAATTTCAACCTCCACTGATATGCCTAGCACATACAAATTTCAACCTCTATTGATATGCCTAGCACATGCAAATTTCAACCTCTATTGATATGCCTAGCACATAGAAATTTTAACTGTAATATCAACATTTTAGAGCAGTATTCTTTCTTACAATGTAATAATCAGATAACCTAGAAATATTAATAACTGTTTTTCCTTGCTTGATTTACTAATACCATAGTTACTCTTAGTACCATAATTACTCTTTTTCATTTTAGTAATTTCATGATTACTGCTACAGTAATACTCTTTTTATCACACTCATACAGAGAAAAAAAGAAATGTATTCAAATTATGTAATGGTCCAATGCAAACTTATATAAATAGCCACAATACTTGAACAAGGTACGCAACATCAATATACTGTAAAAAGTATTTACCTTAAGCTCCAATCTTGAAGGATTAATACAAGATTTATTACCTTAAAACTTTTACTGGTGGGGTATGACCCAGTTTATGAAGTTTGTCAAGGAACACCCACCCTAGAATTCACTGCATCACTACTTTCATTACCAAGATTACAACATCCTGGTTATTAGGAACCGCTGAATATGAAAAGAGATGTCAAGCAAGGTGGCAGAAGGATTCAGTAGTTACCAACATGTTTTTTAATGTTGTCACATGTCACACTATTGCAAATGCATCACACTAAACCTGTGGCACTGTTGACAATGCCAATGTTACAAATTGCAAATCAAATTCAACAAGTAGAAATTCCCCCCCCCCCCACCAAACCTGTGACTTTATATTTATGGAACATATTGAATGATTACATGACTCACATGTTGTTTAATGAAATATATGAAAGCATTATCTTATGTCTTACAAGAACCAGACAAGTTGTCAATACATTATCTTATGTCTTACAAGGACCAGACAAGTTGTCAATACATTATCTTATGTCTTACAAGGACCAGCCAAGTTGTCAATTCATTATATTATGTCTTACAAGGACCAGCAAGTTGTCAGTATATTATATTGTACATTACAATGAAAGGCCACATTGTCACAACATTATCTTAAGTATTACAAGGACCAGCTATATAATATTATATCTATTATATATATATATATATATATATATATATATATATATATATATATATATATATATATATATATATATATATATATTTCCTAAACAGTCATGGCTTGAAATATGTATACATGAATTTTTATAGAGGCTGAGCTTGAAATATGTATAAATGAATTTCTAATGAAGCATAATTTGAAATATGTATACATAAATTTCTATGATTTCAATATATGAATTCCCTCAAAAGTAACTTGGTAGAAATGAAATTGAATGAAACAGACATGTACATGTACCTGATAACTATCATGTTGATGAAATATTCTGAAACAGACATGTACCTGATCATTATCATAATCATAAATTAGTCAGAAACAGGTATGTAACTTATAATTACTGTACTTAAATGGCACCTAACACATGTACAATCTGTCATGACAACTAATATTATACAATTTTATCATAGAAAAATCAAACCATTTGCTTGGAGATGGTACTCTTTCCATATCAACAGGCATACTGTTGATTGACAGTGGCATCCTGGACACCAAGCATTACTTTTTCCAATGTTTCTGTGGCCACAGGGCTCATTGTGGAGTGAGGTTCTTGCTATGGCTGTACCATGCAGCAAAGAATCTACTTTCCATTGTTCTTCCTATCCAAGACCATCTCTTGGGAGCTTTAATCATCCAAATCTCAAATTTTCAGGACTCCCATACTGAAGGAAAACTAAAACAATTAAAGAGCAAATCAATCCAATGTAACCAAAATAATTAAATCCCTGCTGCTGGACACAAACTTAAGTCTAAAACACAGTACATATATTTAAATTGGATATATTTCAGTTTAACTTCAGATTGATAAATTAAGTGAATACAACATTGCTGAATCTTAGTACTTAAACTAAACCTTAGTCTTAGTCAGTAGTGTTATTATACCAAAAAATGATTTTTCATATTTTTTCATTAAAAGTGTCCTTAAAACAAACCCTGACCAAGCAACAAATAGTTTCAAGCAAGCAATCCATAACAACTGGTTTACTGCAAATAAATTGACCTGAGTGCTAATGTCTCTCTGTCACATGATTAGTGTTTCTCATGTTAGCTATCAAAATGCACCTATCATTTCCTAATTGTGCCATGCGATAAACAATGAATTAAAAAATTAACTGTCCATCATCACCAGCACCGCTACTTATTCCTCCCCCACTCTACTTGCCAGTGTCTACCTGACCATATATCCCATATTGAACAAGACACTGTCTACAGTAATAGTGGCTTGATGGAGATCTGCATGAACATACTAGCAAGTAAAAGCATCACATTATAGTGAAAAACATGGGGCCTTAATTACTATTACATCTTGTAGTGTTCATTTAAGTGCTGATTGTTAGTTTAGTGTTTACATAAAAAAATACTTTTTACATCTGAGATCCAAGATCTTTGCCTTGAATATTTGTAAAGTTGTTTCACTTGAAATCGTTTGAATCTTGGAAATCCATTTTTTGGCATTCAGGATCATTTGTTTGTCATAATCCTCCCCAAACAAAACTGTCACTTCTTCCCCTATCACCCTCCCCACAAAATTGCAGGACACATACGTCAATAATGTCTAATTGGGAATTTGTCATTCTGTCTGGACATCCTAGGGAAAATGTTGATATAATTGTTGAGTGGATACATTTTTTAAAACATCACTCCAATCATGTCCATCAGTTTGAGGTTTAAGAATATATCAAAACATTGTGGAAGAAATTGTACACAGTACAGATCTATATCGCTATGATGGAGATATGCTTTAAAATAAAATGGGCAAATCAAAATATTTTCATCAGAGAGCTCAAATAGCAAACAGTATGTAAACAAAATTTCTTTCTTGGTCACAAACAAACACAGTTGAATTTCACGTTTTCCTTGAACTCTTCAGAAGTTTAATCAGTCTTTGATGAGTATGCACAGGCAACATTGAATTGATCTGTTTTACAGTATTTGAATATTTATCAAGCTGACTACCCTTTGCCTGGGCCAGCCCATGTTTTGTTTACAAAAATGTTTACATATTTGCCATCAGCTCTGTGTTTACCTATACAAACATATTTTGAATTGCAAAGTGCAGACAGACAAACAGCACATATCCATTGTTTTTTTAAACCCACCTAACTTCTTGATGGTAGGAATTCCTTGAATGCTGAACAAAGAAGCCAAAATCTGATGTACGGTGGCATCTTTTCTGCAGTTAAAACTTTTGCTGCACCCAGCAAAACTGAAAAAATTATATTACATTAAAAGCTCTTAAAATTCTTGATTCTCATTAAATAAATAAATGTATGCATATGCAACAAAAAGTTTATATATATATATATATATATATATATATATATATATATATATATATATATATATATATACATACATTGACACAAAAATTTATAACTGCACAATTTCAAAATGGTTTCCAAACGTTCGTGCTAAACAAGCTCTTTGTCAGTGGAAAAAACAACTTACATATACAAAACAAACACTTAACACAAAATCTAAGAAAAATTCTGGACTCCTACATCTTAGAATCACTAGGGGCAATTTACAACAAGAGATATAACAATGCAAAGTTGTGCTAAATAATAGACGAGTAGATTCTTGTGTCAATCACATAGTGAACCAGTATGTTTTGACCCGATTCTAAGTTGTCAGCAAAAGACATAAACACAGAGTGGCACGAGATCAATACCATCTTTAGGATTTGATAAAGAAATTACCATTGTATCACAGTAGAGTTATGCAAGGACGTTCTTAGGAAAAGCTGTTAAGATTATTGTGTGTTGGGATAATAGGCATTAAATACAATAATAATAATCAAAATAATAATAATATAGATAATAAAATCATAATATATATATATATATATATATATATATATATATATATATATATATTTATAAT
>JAECUM010057436.1:0-22880 GCA_016617855.1 Megalonaias nervosa
AGTTTGATATTAGTGTTTCAACAGTTTGATATTAGTGATTCAGCAGTTTGATATTAACCTTTCAGCAGTTTGATATTAATGTTTCAACAATCTGATACTAGTGTTTCAACAGTTTGATGTTAGTGTTTCAACAGTTGGATATTAGTCTTTCAGCAGTTTGATATTAGTCTTTCAGCAGTTTGATATTAATGTTTCAACAATCTGATACTAGTGTTTCAACAGTTTGATATTAGCCTTTCAGCAGTTTGATATTAGTGTTTCAACAGTTTGATATTAGTATTTCAGCAGTTTGATATTAGTCTTTCGGCAGTTTGATATTAGTGTTTCAACAGTTTGATATTAATGTTTCAACAATCTGATACTAGTGTTTCAACAGTTTGATATTAGCCTTTCAGCAGTTTGATATTAGTCTTTCAACAGTTTGATATTAGTATTTCAGCAGTTTGATATTAGTCTTTCAGCAGTTTGATATTAGTGTTTCAACAGTTTCACATTAGTCTTTCTGCAGTTTGATATTAGTCTTTCAACAGTTTGATATTAGTATTTCAGCAGTTTGATATTAGCCTTTCAGCAGTTTTATATTAGTCTTTCAGCAGTTTGATATTAATCTTTCAGCAGTTTGATATTAGTCTTTCAACAGTTTGATATTAGTATTTCAGCAGTTTGATATTAGTCTTTCAACAGTTTGATATTAGTGTTTCAACAGTTTGATATTAGTATTTCAGCAGTTTGATATTAGCCTTTCAACAGTTAGATATTAGTATTTCAGCAGTTTGATATTAGCCTTTCAGCAGTTTGATATTAGTCTTTCAGCAGTTTGATATTAGTCTTTCAGCAGTTTGATATTAGCCTTTCAACAGTTAGATATTAGTATTTCAGCAGTTTGATATTAGCCTTTCAACAGTTAGATATTAGTATTTCAGCAGTTTGATATTAGCCTTTCAGCAGTTTGATATTAGTCTTTCAGCAGTTTGATATTAGTCTTTCAGCAGTTTGATATTAGCCTTTCAACAGTTAGATATTAGTATTTCAGCAGTTTGATATTAGCCTTTCAACAGTTAGATATTAGTATTTCAGCAGTTTGATATTAGCCTTTCAGCAGTTTGATATTAGTCTTTCAGCAGGTGATATTAGTCTTTCAGCAGTTTGATATTAGTGTTTCAACAGTCTGATATTAATATTTCAACAGTTTGATATTAGTATTTCAGCAGTTTGATATTAGTGTTTCAGCAGTTTGATATTAACCTTTCAGCAGTTTGATATTAGTCTTTCAGGAGTTTGATATTAGTATTTCAGCAGTCTGATATTAGTATTTCAGCAGTTTTATATTAATGTTTCAACAATCTGATACTAGTGTTTCAACAATCTGATATTAGTGTTTCAGCAGTTTGATATTAGTGTTTCAGCAGCAGTTTGATATTAGTGTTTCAGCTGCTTGATATTCTTTTTCATCATATTTAAAGCATAGTTATCAGTTATATTTCAGTTAAAAACTATAATGATTATAAATGCCTGTGTGTCTTAATTAGAAATGATCATTTGCTTACTGATGTCCTAAGACCAGCAAAACCATACATCGATTATTGTTTGCTTTGTTTCAAATAGAGTGAAAATTCGCATTCACTGTGACAATAGTAACCTCTAGCCACTGTGTGAAACAAGTCATTCAGAGTCAGACAGTTTATTTACTGTGTTAGATGTGTTTCCATTCGTAACATTTTGTACAGAAGTGTTTTGAATGTTGATTATTTTAAAATGTTTAAATTGCAGAGCTGGTGAGTGGTAGATCAGATAAAGTAACCTGTCTTTGTTCTCTGTTATTATTTCAGTTATTCCTATATCCTCCTATGGTTTCAAAACAAAATTCCAATATTTTCATCACCATTTCTATACATGTATTTTGATCATTGAAAGATGCTTGACAGCCTGCATTCTGGAGACTCAATTTTAATAAGATTTGGCTTAGTAAATATATCATAAACAATATTGTATTATAATAAGCAGTCTATAATTAGTGAAATTTTTGTGTAATAATGAGATAATCTACCATCCAATTGAAATTAGCTTATTATCTTGGTAGAGACTATGTTTCTAATCCAAATTTTGATAAAATTTACTCTGTAGATTTGTATCATTGAGATCATAGAAGAGTTTGGTCATGCATATATATATATATAATGTAATGGCATATCAGCACCAACCAGGCTGTATAGTGTGGAGTAAGTTTAGATATTGAAGACAAAAGTATGCAAAACAAAGATAAGGCAAGAAAAAGTGGTTTCTCTGTCCATTGAATTAATAGGTATAACTTTTGCAGCAGTAACATTTGCATCAGCATCAACAATTTGAAGGTACATGTACTTTGTTAAAGTTCTTTATAGTCATATTATTTTTAACATCAGTATTCAACTGAAAATTTGGTAAAGATTGCTGTATGTCAAAAGTTTTGTACCAGGTATACAAGGAGTTTTTGTCTTACCTACATAAGCAGATTGCTACATGCATATCATTATAGTTGTAGTTCATGGGTAGGACACACTGATACGCAGAATAATTTTTTTTTTAATTTGAGAGCCACATGTTACTGCTGTTGTTAAAACTGTTGAATTGATTGATTTGGTGAAAAGAATTTGAAAAAAATAGAACTCCAATTAATGTATGGTAATGGTTTTTACATGATTTCCATTGTACAAAAAATGCCTTTGGATCTGATATGTTGTGATTGGAACTTTCAGTTGATTGGAATGAAATTTCCTGTTCTTGTTCTGCTTACTTTATTTCTCCCTCATTTTCCTGTTTGAAATCTGTCCATCCACATAACACTGATTAAGATGCAGTCATTTCTTTGATGAATATAATTTGATGTTATCCCAGAAATTTGAGCATTGTTTATTTCTATCAGAAATTGAAAGAAAATGATTATCAATAAAGATTACAAAATCTGGACTTTTGTTTAACTTGAGGGCTACATGTATTTGTTATTCTTTAAACTGTTAATTGATACATTTTGATGGTTAATAACAAAAGATTATGACTAAAAATGTAGGAACTCTAATTAGAATGTGGTAATAATGGCCGTTGCAGTTTCCAATATACAAAAAAATTTAATGGGATCTGGAGAACTTTTTTTATTAAGCCTTTGATGTGTTGGCACAAAGTTTCCAATCTATTTGTCTTCACATTTCTATCTCTGTGTTCAGAGATGTCTGTCTTAAATCTGTCTATCCACCTAACACTTTTTAAGATTCAGCTTTGTTGTTGATGGCATCAGTGTAACTTTTGAATTTTTCATTACTGAAATGATACCATATATACTAACTTAAAAATCAAGTCCAACTGCAAACTGCGCAGACTCAGATTTGCCATCACATAATGCACTATCAGATCTGGGTCTACACAGTTTGTTAAGAGTAATCAGTAAACGAACAATATATACTCTGATCTGTCAGTGTTTCATCAAACATCGGGTCTGAGCCTATGTTACTTGCAGTTGAACATGACTTGTACATGAGTATATATATTAAAAGAAATTTAAAATTTATTTTAAAAAATTGGAAAGGCTTCTTTTTGATTTGAGAATCAGTAAATTTTTTATTTTTTGCATGACTGTCATGTCAATGAATGATACATATGGATTTAGATATTTCTGTCTGTCTTGCTTTTTTGCATGACTCTGTCATATTTGATGATTGTTGCATATGGAGTTAGATATTTCAAACTGTCTTGTCTCATATCATGTCACAGATTTTGTTTCTGTTTAAAACTTTTGAAAGACTTGATAAATTGAATCCAAATTCAGTATGAAGTTTTGCATAAAGAAAATCATGATAAAATTAAATTTTCATCATTTTCCAATAAAAATCAAATGGAGCTTTGACCCTTATTTGACTTAAACTTTACCTTCAATGGTATTATAGTGGCAGGACATCTGTTTGTATGCCAGTCAGTTGCATTGTACTGTATTGGCAGGACGTCCATGTTGTATGCCAATCAGTTGCATCATATTGGCAGGTCCATGTTGTATGCCAGTCACTTGCATCATATTGACAGGGCATCCATGTTGTATGCCAGTCACTTGCATCATATTGACGGGGCATCCATGTTGTATGCCAATCAATTGCATCATATTGACAAGACATCCTTGATGTATGCCTGTCAACTGCATCATATTGACAGGACATCCTTGTTGTATGCCAGTCAACTGCATCATATTGGTAAGCATATATGCTGTATACCAGTCAGTTGCATCAAATTGGTAAGGCATCGATGTTTATTTCAGTCAGTTGCATCAAACTGGTAAGGCATCGATGTTGTATGCCAGTCAGTTGCATCATATTGATAGGACATCCATGATGTATGCCAGGCAGTTGCATCATATCGGTAAGGCATCCATGTTGTATCCCATTCAGTTGCATCATATTGGTAAGGCATACATGCAGTATACCAGTCAATTGCATCATACTGACAGGGCATCCATGTTGTATGCCAGTCAGTTGCATCATATTGGCAGAACATCCATGTTGTATGCCAGTCAATTGCATCATATTGGCAGGATGTCCATGTTGTTTGCCAGTCTCTTGCACCATATTGGCAGGACATCCATGTTGTATGCCAGTCAGTTGCATCATATTGGTAAGGCATATACTGACAGGGCATCAGTGTTGTTTGACTTAAACTTTACCCTTCAAGTGCATCATATTAGCAGAACATCCATGTTGTATGGATGGATTTCGAATTGAATGGATAGGTTTTGTGGCTTACACAATTTGTATACTGAAATGCCTTGTGGCTTACACAATTTATATAGCACTGAAATGCCTTATGGCTTATACAGTTTATATAGCACTGAAATGCCTTGTGGCTCACACAATTTATATAGCACTGAAATTGGTTGTGGCTTACACAATTTATATAGCACTGAAATGCCTTGTGGCTTACACAATTTATATAGCACTGAAATGCCTTGTGGCTTACACAATTTATTTAGCACTGAAATACCTTATGGCTTATATAATTTATATAGCACTGAAATGCCTTGTGGCATACACAATTTATATAGCACTGAAATGCCTTGTGGCTTACACAATTTATATAGCACTGAAATGCCTTGTGGCTTACATAGTTTAAATAGCACTGAAATTGGTTGTGGCTTACACAATTTATATAGCACTGAAATGCCTTGTGGCTTACACAATTTATGTAGCAATGAAATTCCCTGGGAGCTGTAAAACTTGTGAGTAAAGTTTTTGATTAATTGAAATGATATTTCCTGACCTTTTTCCTTTTCCTTTTCTCTTCCTTTTTCACAAATAAGCCATCAATAAATGTATTTCTTCACATTTTATGCTTCTAAAATTGAATGCTTCACAGATTCATAGGCTTAAGAAAAAAATGAAAATGTCAGCCAAATGGAGTCATTTGTCATTCCTAATGATTGTGCAGCCCAATGCAGCTGTACCAAGAAATGTAATATACTGCATGATTAAAGGAAAGCATCTTCTAATCTGTTTCTGTAATGAAAGACTGACATTTTTTAAAAGTGCATTTGAAGTTGATGTTTTGCTTTGGTTTGGTGTTATGGCACAGCAACACAAGTAGGTATTTTAGTGCCAGGGCAAGTGGGGTAAAGTGCCTTGCTCAAGGACACACCATGACTAGTAACCCAGGATGATCCGGTAGTAGAATTTCAGCCTCACCCATTCAATCACATGTCAAGCTAGCTTTATGCAAAAGAAAAAAAAGAACCACAGACAGATTAACATACGGTCAAGCTGACAGATTAACATGCAGTCCATTGGACAGATCAACTTATGGTCAATGATGCCTATAAAAGACTGTAGTGACCACAACATTTTTCCCTTTATTGAAACATATTTTACATAGTTTCAAATGTTGATAAGATTAGTAATTTATATATGCCCTTTATTGTCAAACCTGCCTTAAAGGTCACCTCCATTAAGCAGTCACCTGCTTTAAACTGCCACTTTCTAGATCCTTAATACAAACATTTTCAAGAATCGAGCCTCAGTAAACAACCATTCATCTTTGGAGGCCACTTTTCTCAGTCTCCATTGAGACCATTCTGATGGCCTAGTGGTTAGAGCATCTGCCTCAGATGTGGAAGGTCATGGGTTCAAACCCCAGCCAAGTCATACCAAAGACTTATAAAAATAGTACTAACAGCTGATAAAAATGGTATTAACAGCTGCTTCACTAGGCACTGAGCATTAAGAGGTTAGTGTTAGGACTGGTCGGACTGGTGTCAGAATAATGTAACTGGGTGGGACATCATGCTACATGTCTGCAGCATGATGCCTCAGTGCTAGACATCACTATAAACTGCCACACTACAGACATCGTAGCAATATATGACTGAAAAATTGTTAAAGCCATGTTAAAATTCAAATCACACAAACATCAGTTTCCATTGTCACTTGCTGACAGATTAAGAATAAACTTAAAAAATAACAATGAACTTTGTGTTCCCTTTTTGACTTCCACTGTGCTGTGTATGAAATTCTGTATTGTCAAAATTTTCACACATTTATAGTTTTGAAAAGTTAGGTCATTTGACTTTCAAGAATATTAAAGTTTCTATTATTTCCAGAGACTGTATGTTTTACAATTTGCAACCAGGTCATGAAATTGCAGAAATTAAACTGGTGAAAATTTCCATAAATGTGGTAGTTACTGGAAAAAGAATTTCAGAAACATAATAATATACATACAGTATATACCTTTTTACCAATGCACATGTTGCTCAGTCCTGGCTACAAAGTGCTCAGTATGTGAATAGTATAGTCACAGATCTATCAGAGCATTAATTGCCAAGAGGGCAAGGTCAGCATTATTTGTTCGAATCCATGTGAAGAATGATGCAGTTATAGACCATGACTGTGTTAATCAATGTGCAGTTGAGTATGGATTAAGTTAGTCCAATTTTATCAAATCAACACTTACTGCTTTCAGAATGACATGATCATTACATTATGATGTCATCAGTATGACATCACCTTTTATATAGGTTTATTTTAACAATGTGAATATTGGGAGAGATGGGACATAAAATGATGTGGTTGAAATTTCTGTGTTTTATTCAATTATGAACAAGAATAATTCATATAGAATTTTTATAATCACATTACCAGTTCTGTGAAAGAAAATGAAAAGTTTTCAGAACCTTGGGACATTTTTAGCAATTTATGATCAATTGTAAATGGGCTGTGCAGACTTTCATTTACTGTGGATAGCTGAATGAGATTTCAGCAGTTGTGTTGTACTGAAAATATTCACTCATGAATATATCATTCTCTTTGTTTATTTTATAAGAGGCTGATTTTCAAAATCTGTGCAGATTTGATGAATTTTTAAATACTCATTCAACTATTATTTATGGTCATTTAGTGACAGGTACTTTTTGGCATAATTTTCTTTTCAATGATCCTTACATGGGGATCGTTATTCAACCAAGAGTAACACAAGAAAATTCTTACAAACCTCTCTCTCTCTCTCTCTCTCTCTCTCTCTCTCTCTCTCTCTCTCTCTCTCTCTCTCTCTCTATATATATATATATATATATATATATATATATATATATATATTGGATTGGATTGTTTGTTCCTTTAATGGTATGAAAATATCAATATTTCCATCAGTTAAAAATATAAATATCTCCATAAGTTAACAATATCAGTATCTCCATAAGTTAAATACTTCAGTACTTGATGGGGTCCAGATGGCTGAGTGGTCTAAGTCACTCACCATTTTAGATCACTGACATCTCACCTCAATCCATGGGGGTTCGAGTCTTGGGCTTAAGAGAAGGCCTGCTATTTAACTTCCCATGGGCTATTGTTTTTTCCTGTGGGTTTTCCCATGTTCTCCCTATATCAAATATACTGGCCATCATGTATGGCCTATCATGTGCTGAAAAATGGCGTTAAATCCAAAACAACCAACCAACTAACCAACCACAAGTGATCAAGCTTGAATGCAAGCAAAATTATGTTATTGAAGACCACATATATGCAGATAGGTGACATACTGTATATGATTGCTCATAAGTAGGTCCAGATGCGAACAACATACTCTGTGATCTGCCTGCACATAATGCACCAGCAGATCAGGGTCTGTATTGTTTGTTCTACTGATTACTCCTAACAAACAGATCTGCTGGTGCATTATGCAAGGACAGATCTGGGTCTATGCAGTTTTCAGTTGGACCAGACTTGTAGACAGATATATATGGTTCAACTGCAGTACTTCCAAAGACAAAATATTGAAACATGTCATTGTAATAATCTCAGTATACTGAATGATAAAACCATAAGACAGAACTATCAATCCATCTGCCTTTAATGATTTTGGTCTATCTCTTTGTCTGTCTGTCCCTCCCCATCTACCCATATACAGTGTATGTCTAATTTCATGTATTTATGTGCTTCTACTATTTACACATAGCTTCCTATCTGTTAACTTAATTACTGTCTTGTCTTTCTTCTGTCCTACCTGCATCTACCTATCTTTAGATCTCTTTTTGTCTGTTAATCTGTATGTCTGTCTATATATCTTTTATTCCTCTGCCTTTATCTTCCTTTTGTCTTTCAGTTTAACTTCTTATCTGTGACCTAATTTTGTTGATACATTAAAAAAAATATTTACAAATATTTATTTAATTTGTCTGTCAGTCTGTGTTAATTTCAGTTTACATATAATTATTTCTATTTCTCTTTACAAGTAACAAAAAATTCCAACAATGTAAATTAAATTAAACCCTTATAAACTATGTCCCCTTCAATACCCTCTTCTCTGTACCAGCATCCTCTTTGTCCCAACCCATGAATCATGTCCTGTTTTAATGCCTTTGTCAACATTATCACAAGTAAATAAGAACTTATGGGACTGAGGGAGCTTTATATATCTACTTGAATCAGCCCAAGCACTGATATGGCTCAGAAATCTATTTGAACAGGTCCAATCTATCAAGGGAATTATATTTTATATGTTCTTATATGCCAGATACACACTACTGATATAGTAAAAAATATTGATTTTCTATTAAATTGCAGATTGTGATTTTTCATCTATGTGCACACAACCACTTCAGCTTTGTGAAATGGGATTATGTCCTACAAATTCCTTTGTTTGCAGACTATTCAAGAATTCTGATTATATTTGCAAGGAATGTATTTGAGGCCCATGTTGGGTTATTGGATTCTGAGCTGAAGCTATTATAATGTCCATATTTCAGTATAAGCTATGTCATGTTCTGTAAGGATTTTTTTGAGCTTTGCATAACTTGGTTTTCATCTGAAAAAATTGCAGAATGTAAAATGCATTTTTTTAATTGCACTAAAAAAATTATTCTTTTTTTCTTTCTTTTTAATTGCAGTTGTAGACCCACCCCCCACCCCCGTAGATGTTACACATATTTTTCATTGCTATTTAGAGCATTGCAAACTTGTTATGCTAGAAATAACCATCCCTTTAATCTAAGACACTGCATTTCATCAGTTGATAAATTCAGACCAGAATGTGGATTTTTAGTCTAGTGGTCAAGGACCAGAAAAGCTTATGAGAATGTCTGTTGTCTGTCATCAGTCATCAGTCGTCTGTTGTCAATCGCCTGACGTTTCATCCATCCATTAGCACAAGTTTATTATCACTACATTTCTCAAATTGCTCAGAGGATTACCATGAAACTTTACACACACTATCATCCCAAGGTCAGGTTGGTTCTAATTGAAAATGGTATTGCTCAGACAACCAATATGGCCACCACAACCATCATCTTGAAAACCTTGTTGTCACTACTGTTATGTATATTTAATTGTTGTTAGGGTTTTTTTCTTCATGATTCTATGGTATGTATAATTGTATTTTGGACTTGACCTTGTCCAAAATCAGGTTCATGTTGTTCCTAACTAGAGACAGTGATGTTGTTTTTATTTTGTAAACAAATAATACATAGTTAATATTTCTCTAGGAATGTGGGTTAAATATAAGGATTGTTATCTTAGTCTGAATCAAGAACATTATGTTTGCAATGTTCCTTATTATAATTTTAGTAACGGACCTTGTCTATTTACATTGTTCTAGTAATGAACTTTTGCCATACTTTTGTGTCTTAGGTTTTTATATAATCTTGTTTCTTGAGAAATTATTCATTCCTGCTTTAACAGCTTTAGGCAGAATTAATCTTATTATTGTGTTCGGATTTTGATTTGGGTGAAATTATTTATTCAAATTAGTATTCAATGGAAATACAAAGTGTTCTTAAATAATATTCTTGGACATAAACATTAACTTGGAATTATAGTTAATTCAGACAAGAACATCTTGGGTTATATTATTGTTTGGAATTATAGTTAATTCAGATAAGAACATCTTGGGTTATATTATTTTGATTAATTGGAAGACTGTTACCACATCATCACACTTCAAGACACTGGTACATTAGTACATTCAAGACTACAGGCACATCAATGCCTTCAGCACTGGATCTTATTTTGAACACCACAGGAAATTAATTAGAACTTTATTCCATAGGACTGGTGCTAGAACTTTTTGGACTATTTGCAATTTAATTCGTAATATTGTAAGTTCTTTTTTATATTTTCACTTTGTGTTCTTGTTAAATTATTTGTTGAATTTTGCAAAGCTTCTTGGTTCTTGCTCTTTGCTATTACTTAGTTTAAGACTATAGTGTCGTAATACATAACATCTCCAAAATGGGTGTTCATATCAACATGGCATTTTCACTTAAAGACTTCTATGATGCTGAGTTGGTCCTTACTGAAAATGGTGCCATCTGACATCAAGTTTGGACACCATGGTAGCTATTTTATAAATCATGCTATGGCTGTCCACCTGACTGGAAAGTTGTATTGACATCAGACTTTCAGCAGAAGATGTCCTTATGCCTAGTTGGTCCATTATATAAAAAAAATCTTATCTCTACTCCTCATAGATGGAAAGTCTTATCAACACTGGGTTTTCACCAGCAGGCTTCTTATGTTATCTAGTTGTCACTAAATAAAATTGTGCCAATCTGACATCCAGTGTGGCCACCAAAGCAACCATTTTGAAAATCTTGCTAATGCTACACATTCTAAATAGAAGGTCATATCAACATGGGCTTTTCACCAGAAAACTAATTATGTATCTGGTCCTGAATGAAATAGGGGCTTATCTGACCTCCAGTATGGCTGCCACAATGAACATATTGACAATCTTGTCATTTATTCTTCGTAATGGCTGATTATATCAACATAGGGTTTTCACCAAAAGTCTTGTACTGGTGTCTAGTTTGTCCTAATGAATAGGGTGCAGATCTTACATAAAATATGGCTGCCACAGTGGAAATTTTGAAATTGTTATCACTCAAGAATATCAGAGATGGTTTGAACACAGCAGTTAAAATGAAGAAATAACCCTGTATTGAATTCTTGGAAATTCTGTTCTGACAGTAGCGCATTAGTCCCTTCAGGGGACCATTGTTTATATACAAACACTTGTAGTCATGTAATGCAATAAAGGTTTTGCATTTCTATCATAAAGACGTTTCAAGGGATAATTGATCAGCATTGGGATGAGATTTTAGGTCACCTGAGTGTAAGGTCAGTTGAGCTTTTATTGTGGCCCTAGGCCATTTATGCATTGTCCATAGTCCATTGATTTGCTTATTTCCACTCTGAAGGCAGTGTTTTTGATCCAGTTTTGATCAAACTTGGAATATAGGCTAATATGATCAAGATCTCACATGACTTTGATAGTAAGATAGATCCATGCCTATTCTAGGTTGATCTTGCATCTTTTTGGTTGTGTTCTTTATCACTCAGAAGACTGAATTCCTGATTTAGTTTTGATCATACTTGGAATATGGGCTTATATGATCAATATCTCACATGACTCTGATAATAAGATAGATACATGCCTATTCTAAGCTGATCTTACATCTTATTGGTTGTGTTCTTTATCAATCAGAAGACTGTTTTCCTGATTCAGTTTTGATTAAACTTGATTAAACTTGGTAAATAGACTCCTGATCTCAAATGTGTTCAGTAATAAGCAAGATCCATGTACACTGATGAGGTTATCTTGCTTCTGATTGCCTGAGCTTGTTAACCGTCTGCATATATATATTTCTGATCTGATTTTAACAGATGTGGAATATGGCCTTATATCCTCAAGAACAAACCTGATTTTGATAGAGAGTGAGATCCACAAGTTGGTCTTGCACCTGATTAACTGAGTTTTCTTCCTCCCTCTAGGCCATTTTTTTAAAATTCAGTTTTGATCAAACTTGGACTGTATGTTTGTATTATTAAGATCTCACATGATTTGGTAATGAGTGGGACCCAGATGTATTAATTGATTGATCCTGCATCTCAATGGCTGAGCTTGTTGTATATCTAATCTGACTTTGATCAGGCTTGGTAAATAGTAAAGAGTTAAAAATTTCAAGTGAGTACATTTATGAACAATATCTGCACATACTCATGAGATGATTTGGCTGAGCTTGTTACCACTGTGAAGGACATATTTCTGTTACAATATTGATTCAACTTAAAATATGGTCATATATCATCAGCATATCAGATGAGTTCAATAATGAATGAAATCCATGCATATTAATTGTTATTTAATGAGGTGATCTTGTATCTGATTAGCTGAGCTTATCAGGTGACACCATTTCTGATCAGATTTTGATCTGATTGTGTAAATTGGTTTATATCATCAAAATGTTGCATGATTTTCTCTTCAGCAAGTTCTGTGAATATCAATTAGTTGATCTTGCATCTGAGATGATCTTGCATCTTTTTGACTGACTTTCTTACTACATGTTGTTATGACTCTATGGTCTTAAACTAGGTAAGAGAAAAGAGCAAGAACCAACAAGTTTTGTAAAATTCGTCAATTTATTTCCCTAGAGTAAGAAGTGAAAATTTAAAATGAAGTTACAGTATTGTGAATAAAATTCCTAATTGTCCGAAAAGTTTTATCGTAAGTCCAAATGTGTAAAGTTACAGATGAATTGCAGTGGTATTCCAAATAAGTTCTATGGTTTCCTTTGCTCACCTGGCTGTGAGGCTATGTGAACTTATAGTATAGCCCTGCATCCATCATTACTAAATAAAAAAAAAAAATTAAATGACATTCTCAAAAACTATTCAGGTGATGTCAATCCACTATAAACAGTGACTGTTGTTACTATAAATAGTAAACCTGACATATTTTGTCTATTTATAGCTCTGATATCTAAGCACAAGATTGACTGTAAACCTGTTATAAGGCAACATGTATTGTATTATCAGATGATTAGTTGATAAAAGAAAAAAAATTGCTGTTAATCTTTTACTCTATATTTTTAATGTTAAGAAAGCAGTATAATAGAAAAAGATAAAACAGTTTGATTCGGACAGGATGATAAAGCAAGGAAAGAGAACTGTAATGTCTTCCTAGGGTTTTAATCTTGAGACCTGTCAAACTTTTCTATCACTGATGACAGAGCTAATCTGGATATGAGGCTCACCATGGGGAAATTTTCAGATAATATCACATTATAAGTATTAAACAAATTGCTTTTTAAATATAGTATTTATTATGACTTGAGTTTGTGTGAAATGTGCTCATTAGTACCTGCATGAATTATTTTTTAAATTATTGCATTTTGTTAGACAATTCTTTGGACCAAAACTTTCAAATGTACTCCTTTGTGCTGAATGGCAAAATTTGTTTTTAAGTGGTAAACTTACAGAGTTGTACAAAGCATTGCTTAAATTCTTTCTGTAAGTTAAAATTATATCAGCAATTTCACTAAAAAGTATCAAAATATTTTGTCTGCTTAAAATTTAATTTTGGGAGATATAAATCATTTTTATTAAGTACAAAAGCACATAAAATGCATCCTTGTCCTTGTATGCAAATAATATTGGTCTGCCATAGAATATTTTTGCCATTATTAAAACTGGAAAAATATTTAAATAACTTTATTATTTTTTAAATGCTCAATAGAATTTGACCAAATTTGAAAGTAGTTTGGCTTGATGGATGGTCATAGTCACATGGGTTTTTAAACAAAAGACTTATAAATGAAATCTGTTTGGTCCTCAGTGTTAATAGTGCCAATCTGACATCCAATATGTCTACCAAACCAGCTAACTTTAAAATTTTGTTTAACAAAAGAATATCATAAATACTTTCAACATTCAGTGGTTTAAAGGAAGAAATGATTTTATCTTGAATTCCTGCAAATTCTTTTTCATCTAATAGAGCATTGGTCTCCTCAAATGACTTTCATTGTATTATGGGCTTGGTTTGCAGGCCCTGGCTTTGTATTCTTTTCCTGTTACTAGAATTTACAATATATTTTAGTATCTCATAATCTGCAATATTTTGCTCTCCAATTGCTTGCAGTTTTAATTCATAATAATTATATTTTTATTATATTTCTTTTAAATGTTAAAATTTTCAAATTTTCAAATTTTTTCTCTCACAAATATTCATATTTCCTGATAAATAAAATAATAAATTTTGTAAGAAAAATGTCAAACAATATGTTAATTCACATTATATAACCATGACATAATAAAATATAATTTGTAGAGTTAATTAATCATTAAGGCAGGGAAAACAACTGTGTACAATGAATGGTGCTTACTGCTTGCATTAAGGTTTGAACCATAAATACCTATAATAACAAAGAAGTATAACAAGTAAAATAATAGATACATTTTTAATTCATATATGTTCAATGAGAATGGCAATTTTAAAAAAAAAACAAATTCCCAGCTACATTGCTTCCTCATTTTAATGTTGATCATGAACTTGTAAAGTCACCTTATCCTGAGGTATATTTAGAATCAAAGCTGTGTTATAACAAGATATATTGTATACAGAACCACAAAGATAATGTATTTAATAATGTAAAACCAGATTAAAATGGTTTTATCTGCCAAAAACTATGATCAAGAAGAAATTAAACATGGAATAATATAAGTACCAATTTGATGGAATCCATGGCAGTCCCACCTGGAGTTACAATGTACAAAGGGACTTGGATAGTTAGAGACTCTTGTAGATGATATTATGTTATGGTGGTTGAGTAATCAATGTGGCAGAAAACTGTCAGTCATTGAGTAACATGTATTATCACTGTGAAAACAAGAAACTGGGCTTCCTCCAAATGATGGAATAACAACTGAAAGAAGATTAAATTTTATCAATAGAATGTAAGAGATACAGCCAGACACAAGCCATAAACAGGGTCTGATGAACTGCAAAATCACCTGGTACCCGTGTTATATATATATCAATGTCATAGTTTTGCTGACCTGACCATAAAGCCCAATGAGATTGAGTGGCCTAGCATCCTTCATGTATTGCTCATCAACTGTTGTGCATCATCTCTCATGCCATCTGTCATGTATCCTTCAATAGTTGCTGTTTTCATCTTCTGCAAAACTACTAAATAAATTTCAACCAAACTTGGCAGAGAGCACTTGGCATAAAGGCCCGATGCCAATCCACTACTCAATATTTCCACCATTACTAAAAATAGACATACCAAAGCAGAAAAACCTTGAAACAAGTGTTTTCATAATGTATGCAATAAACAGCATGAGAATAAATTTCTACAGAAAGCATCCTCAACACCCAGATATCTTTGCCAGCATCTGATGTATTTGGCTCCAAGGCAGATGTTAGCTAGATGAGTGGTCTCAGGCCCACCTTTTCTTCTTCTTTAGAATATTAAATTATGAAGCATGTTGTAAAACCTCATGACATCACCAATGACATCATTACATCATAAAAGGCAAATGCATTTGTCATAGGCATTCATCTGCTCTTCAGGATTATTTGACACTTTTTATGTTTTATTTTTAAAAAAAATAAGTACTTTTTCTTTGCCAGAAACTGGTTTTCTGCTGTACACATTTTATGTCATTTCATTTTATCATCAAGTGCAAAGAGCAGGAAGAAAAATTATCTGCATGCAGTAATTTATTTTTGAATGAAAAAAAGAAATTATTACTTCTTGATTTTAAATATGTAATTAATTCTAGCTAGCCACTTTAGTGCTTCTTATGGGAAGCACAGGAAAACACATTTGCCTGCCCATTTAACAAGTAGTGAAAATTGGCCACTATAAAGCTTGATGAAGGAAGTAGTAGACTTTATGTACACTTTATAGGGAAGAGCATGAATCTGAAAACTAGTTCAGGCTATTTTGACCTCAATGATATTCCAAAGGGCAGTTGACACTTTATTTTTCATTCCAACTGGCACTAAATAAATGAGCAAGGTCTGTTCTAGAACTGAAAATTTAGGAGAAAAATCGGACCACTAATTAAAATAGGAGGGGACTTTTTAAATATAGGATTGGCTTAATGAAGAAATAAAGGCTGGGCTTGAAAATATGAATCATTTCCACACACTTGCTTGACTTTTCAGTGCAATAAAAAAAAAAAATTTTTAGTGCATATCCCACAATCCTATATTGTAGAATAAACTCTGAATGAGAAGACACAGGAAAATTTTATTCAAACCTCATGATTTGCTAAATATTTTTACATGAAGTTTTATCTTGCCTGTGATCTCAAAAATGTGAAACATTTGAAAACCCACAATTCTGTTGGGATATACAGCTAATTGTTATCCTGGTATGGAGCAGGAGAATAAAATGAACAAAAAGAAGAAAAACAAGGAAAAGGCTTTGTTTAGGGGAAAACAAATAAAGAGAAGAAAAACGAGGACAAGGTTTTCTTTAGTACACATTTTATAATATATTTCCTGTTGGTGTCTGGTATCCATTTCATCTGTCGCATTCATGAAATGTTGTAGTTTGATATTTGTACCCAAACGTACCTAATGACACTTTAAAAACAGCAGTATTCTAAAAGTATCTATTATCGCCATCCATTTTTGGGCATGGTTTTAAATTATGAAAATAGAATGTAAGACACAACGAACATGGCAGACAACATTTACCATGCCTTGTTAGGAACATGTCTAATAGCTGGCAATAGCATGTTGCTTGAAAAGCTATTCAGTTAGCAATAGCATGTTGCTTGAAAAACTATTCCATTAGCAACAGCATGTTGCTTGAAAAACTATTCCATTAGCAATAGCATGTTGCTTGAAAATCTGTTCTTTAGCAATAGCATGTTGCTTGAAAAACTATTCAGTTAGCAATAGCATGTTGCTTGAAAAATTATTCTATTAGCAATAGTATGTTCTTGAAAAACTATTCCATTAGCAATAGCATGTTGCTTGAAAAACTATTCCATTAGCAATAGTATGTTGCTTGAAAAACTATTATTTTCACAATAGAATGTTGCTTGAAAAATTATTCTTTTAGCAATAGCATGTTGCTTGAAAAACTATTCCATTAGCAATAGCATATTGCTTGAAAAACTATTCTTTTAGCAATAACATGTTGCTTGAAAAACTATTCCATTAGCAATAGCATATTGCTTGAAAAACTATTCTTTTAGCAATAACATGTTGCTTGAAAAACTATTCAGTTAGCAATAGCATGTTGCTTGAAAATCTGTTCTTTAGCAATAGCATGTTGCTTGAAAAACTATTCAGTTAGCAATAGCATGTTGCTTGAAAAATTATTCTATTAGCAATAGTATGTTCTTGAAAAACTATTCCATTAGCAATAGCATGTTGCTTGAAAAACTATTCCATTAGCAATAGCAAGTTGCTTGAAAAACTGTTCTGTTAGCAATAGCATGTTGCTTGAAAAACTTCAGTTAGCAATAGAATGTTGCTTGAAAAGCTATTCTTTTAGCAATAGCATGTTGCTTGAAAAACTATTCAGTTAGCAATAGCATGTTGCTTGAAAAACTATTCCTTTAGCAATAACATGTTGCTTGAAAATTATTCTGTTATCAATAGTATGTTGCTGAAAAACTATTCCATTAGCAATAGCATGATGCTTGAAAAACTATTCAGTTAGCAATAGCATGTTGCTTGAAGACTATTCTTTTAACAATAGCATGTTGCTTGAAAAACTATTCTTTTACCAATAGCATGTTGCTTGAAAAGCTATTCAGTTTGCAATAGCATGTTGCTTGAAAAACTATTCACTTACAAGATAGGTTCATCATCCAAAATGTCTGTTGAGGAGATTCTCAGATTACCAAACACTATAACCAATCTCACTTTAGACTATTTAATTGTACTTTGTTTAATACTTTGTGTAATAGTTCCCCATATATTTAGTACCTTTTCCTTTCTATTTAGTGCCCTTTTGTTCTTTTTAATGTCCTTTTGTTTATACATAGTACCTTTTTGTTTCTATATGGTGCCCTTTTGTTTCTTTTTAGTGCGCTTTTGTTCTCTTAGTGCCAGTTTGTTCTATTTAGTACCCTTTTGTTTCTATATAGTGCTCTTTTGTTTCTATTTTGTGCCATTTTTTTCTCTTTGGTGCCCTTTTGTTTCTGAAGCCTTTTCCACAAGAATAACAACATGTAATATCTTTCAAATTAAGGTCCTTTAAGTATTGCATTTCATGTTGCATTTTACCAAAAACAGAATTTATGGGGTTTTTTTCACAGTTTTGATAATATACAACGTAACTATGATTACGTGTTTGATATACCTGAAGCAACTGCAGTTTTGTCTAAAGTTGTGCAGATAATGTAAATTGTTTAGTAAAAGCTTTTTGTTAGTGTCCTTGATGATACTTAAGTACAGATATATCTAGTTCAGTTTTTGTAGACTACATTCACCATTTTGGCTGAGCATATTATGCTATGACCCAGTCTAGCCATCAATCCATGTGGCCATATGTCCATCAGCTTTTGAAAACTTTATTGCTAATGCTTGTACTTTCACCAGACATTGTGGATACAGTGCACTTGTGGTAAGGAAAAAGTATATTAGTTTTGGTATCACAGTAAAAGGTCATGGTCACTTCAGCTGTAAGAGGAATAATGGTTTCTGCATAATAACATTAGTGCTATTTCACATACCGGGACCAAATTTTGTGGATAGCTTGCATTTTGGTGTAAGGAAGTAGTCTGTTGATTTTGTTATCAAATGGTTAAAGGCCAAGGTTACTGGCTGAGAGAAGAAAATGGTTTTATACACAATGGCAATAGCTCTACATCACAGACCTAAACTAAATTTTGTGGATATGTTGCACTTGGATAAAAAAAGGCCTATTGATTAGGGGTGAGGGTTGGGGAATCAGATGATTAAATATCAAGGTCCATTTTACTGAGAAAAAATGGTTTCTGAATCAAACTTCTTGCATAGCTTGCACTTTGGGTAAGAAATAAGCCAGTATATTTTGGGGTCAAAAATAACTGTAACTGAAAGAAGAAAAATGCTTTCTGCACAATAAGATTAGTTTTACATTTCAGACCTGGACCAAACACAGTGAATAACTCGCACTAGGGGTAAGGAGGAAGCATATCAGTTTGGGGTCAGTGGCCAGTGGTCAATGTCACAGTAACAGAAGGAAGAAAATGGTTTTTGCACAATAATTTGAGTTCTACATCACAAATCTATGGTACATACCTGGACTAAATTTTATGGATAGCTTCCACCTTAGATCAAGAAAGAAGAGCATTGATTTAAGGATCCAATGTTCAAAGGTCAAGGTTACTGTATTTGAAAGGAGAAAAATGGTTTTTACAAAAGAACTTCAGTTCTAGACTATGTACTTTGACCACAGTTTGTGGAGAGTCTACTGTCAAAGTATGGAAGAGTTCTATATTTTGTTGTCATTTAAAATTGTACGCATTAATTTCAATAGCAAAGCCAAAAGAATAAACTAACACAAGAAAACAACAAAAAAGCCCTTTTAGACTGATGAAAATGCATATACTTTTAATGTTTTATCTGTTTCATTACGTATTGAAAATCAATCAGTTGATGATGATCATCTGTCATTTAGGTACTGTAGATTATGTGATTTTGCACAATAACTTGAGTTCTACATCACAAATCTATGGTACTCACCTGGACTAAATTTTGTGGATAGCTTCCACCTTAGATTAAGGACTAAATTTTGTGGATAGCTTCCACCGTAGATTATGGGGGAGTTTATGGTTCACTAAGTAATGTTGTTGTTTTGGGTTTAATGCTGTTTTTCAGCACATGATAGGTTATGCACAGCAGCCAGTATGGCTGGTGAAGGAACAATCCAGGAAAACCTCAGTAAGAACCATCAGCTCATGGGAAGCTGCTGGCAGGCTTTCTCACATACCAACATTTGCCAAGCCTGAGACACTAGGTAGTGTAAATTTGTGCTAGTAACAAGGAATAAAGTAACAGATGCTGTGCATAAAATGAAACTTAAAAAAAACTTAATTAGAATGAATATATGAGAATGCACCTAACCCTGCACAGTTTATACCATATGTACTCACTTATAAGTTGAATCCAACTGCAAACAATATCAATTCTGATTTGCCATCACATAATGTGACAGCAGATTAGGTCTATACTGCTTGTTCCACTGATTACTCCTAACAAATGGGCATAGACACAGATCTGCCAGCTTGTAAGGCCACGACAGATCAGGGTCTCTGCAGTTTGCAGTTGAACTTGAATTAAAAGCGAGTATGTACAGTATGACTTACATGATCAAAACTGAATCAATTTTATTAAGAATAAAACTAAAATATCATTCAGAAATATCTTTGTTTGCACCTTTGCTTAAGAAAAAGACCATTAATTCAAGCTTTCACAATACTGAATTCAATATTGACAATTACTTGGTTTGTATGGTAATAAACAAGAATAAGACATCAATCTTGCATTTTTAATATCCTCATTTATTCCCAAATCAGTCAAGTTTACATACATTAATTTCTGAATTAAATTGGATGCACAGTAGGTTTTTTTATGAAACTCACAGGAATTGGTTTTACAACTTTGATCAATATTCAGTTTGCATTGCTTTTCTTTTGACATTTCCTCTTCAAATTTTAATTAAATCTTAAAATAACTAGAATAATTTGGTTTGTAAGTCTCCCACTGAAGCCTGTTTATGTCAGATTTTATCCAGTTTTTGCCATGAGGTGTGTATTGAGATTGAGAATTACGGATAATGTGTACAGTCAGCAATAAAATTTCACATTCACTGATACGAAGTGTTGCACTGGGAAGAAGGGAACAAAAATGGTATAGCAGGTAGATGGATTTTACTCTTAGATAAAGGAACTTTTTTTAATAAAGATAGCACAGTCACATTATTCTTAAGGCTTGTAGTGCAAAACTTAATATGAATTCATTTATTTTCATTGCTCTCAATTTGTGCAGTTGTGCAAAGATGACATTTTCATTAGCACTGAAACTAGTGCATATGGCACTGTGTACATGTTTTCTTTATGGATGAATTGTTGTTAGTTGGGTTTTTGAAGCCCAGAGACATTGTACCAATCATTGCAATTGGGTCATGAAACCCCAGAGATATGGTACATATCATTGTTAGTTTGGTCTTTGAGCCCCCGAGACATGGTACCAATCATTGTTACTTGATTATTTGAACACCAGAGATATGGTACTAGTTATTGTTATTTGGGTCTTGGAACCGTAGAGACAAGGTACCAATCACTGTTAGCTGGATCTCTAAACCCCAGAGACAAGGTACCAATCATTGCTAGTTGGGTCTTTCAGCCTGAGAGACATGGTACCAGCTATTGTTAGTTGGAGCTTGCAACCCAATTGACACCAAACATTGTTAATTGGGTCTTTCAGCCCCAGAGACATGGTACCAATCATTGTTAGTTGGAACTTTCAACCCCAGAAACATGGTACGAATCATTGTTAGTTGGATCTTTCAACCCCAGAGACATGGTACCAGTCATTGTTAATTGGATCTTTCAACCCCAGAGACTTGGTACCAATCATTGTTAGTTGGAGCTTGCAACCCAGTTGACACCAATCATTGTTAATTGGGTCTTTCAATCCAAGAGACATAGTAGTAATCATTATTAGTTGGGTCTCTCAACCCCAGAGCCATGGTACCAATCATTGTTATTTGGGTCTCTCAACCCCAGAGACATGGTACCAATAATTATTAGTTGGATTTCTCAACCCCCAGAACATGGTACCAATCATTGTTAGTTGTATCTCTCAACCCCAGAAGTTATAGGGTGGATGAAATTTGAGTGTAGTTTGCAAATAGGATTTTTTATATACATTGCCATATTGGAATATTTTAACATGAATGTATGTGGTTATTTTGTAATTCAGCTACTGACAGTCCGCTATAATGGTTTTACACAATGTACCTAAGAATCACCCACTCCTTATTTCATAGCACTATTAACTGCATCACTGTTCTGCCCTGGCTGACGATAATGAGCAATCAAACTGTTCATGTAATCATTACCAAACTGTGTCAAGTCACTAACATCTTTAGAAAAAGTGCTAGCTAGCACAGTGAATGCATTAAAAATCACATGGTCTTGGAATATAAAATGTATGTTTGCATGAATAATTGGTACACACTGTACTGCTTTGGCTGGCAAGTCATTGTCATGTGATGAACACTTCATTTCTGTCTCATTAAAGTGACTGCTTTCATATATTTTCCAGTATCCGCAACAAGTTGATATAGGCTGGTTGAGACAATATATTTAAAGGTTTAATTCATGTAGAAACAGCCATGTAGAGTTTCGCAAACACAACGGTTTTTGTGTTTTATTTGTTTTGTTTAATTTTGTACATGCCTTTGAAAAAGACTCATTAAGAGTCGAAAGCGCTCAGGCTAGTTAGATACTAGTTTTGCACTGTTCGTCGTCAGTTTATTGCATTTATCTCAATCAATCCCTGACACACGTGATCCCTTGCAGGATCCAGTGCGCTTGAAAGGGCTGTTATTCGTCATATGATCTGTATTCTTTATATAT